>JANITW010003896.1:0-10844 GCA_027564335.1 Erythroxylum williamsii | reverse complement strand
GTGTCATTGAAAAGAAGAAAAATTAGATAATTGAACTTGGTAGGAAATCAATCATATAGTTTGCTAAGTATTAATTGTAGCCAAAGCTCTAACATAAGTAATTTGCTACAATAATATGATTATAAAATAAAGAATATCAAAATTTTCTTGATAGAACAGAAAAAGATTTGGAATGTGTAAAAGTGGTATTATTACTCATAGCTTTATTAGGATTTATCAAGACTAGTGGTCTTATTGAAAGATCAGTAGTAGAATCACTCAGATAAAATTCCTGAAAAAATATTGTATTTCATGAAATCAATATTGCTACAATATATACATATCTGTTTATATCAATGAAGTTTCATGTAATGATGAATAGTTACTATTCTTCTTTGTAGTAAGAAATAGAGTAATACCTAAGACTGGGGTAGAGAATCCATGTACTTATTGATCAGTTCCCCATTACAACTTACTTTCTTGACAGTGAAACTTGAAGATTTATTGATTTTATTAAATTTAGTGACTTGTACCTTGAAAAGATAAGTTTTCTTAACTAAGCATTCTAACTCATCAGGAAACCCATCTTCATCTCCTTCCTAATTAACAAAATAATTCTAAGCAAACACACGAGAGAGTAGACAATTTATTATAAAAAATAAAAATAAAGATTATAATCGTTTGCAAACCTTAATTAGACAGTTTTTGAGATCATTTGCACTAGCTTGAATCAATAGGAAGGCTTGATCATCAAATAACATAAATGACTCCAGACCATCATAAGCATCTTTTACTTGAACATGTATTTTATATCTAGAATACATAAATATATCAAATATTAGTGTTTATCGTTACAAAACATTAAGTTTAAATAAAATTTAAAATGATGGTATACCTCGTTACAATTCTATTTAGAGTATTTTGACATTTAGAGTACATGAGTAGGTCATTCTCAATTTTGATTTTACATCCATGAATAGAGCATGCATCAATATACCAACTCTGCTCAGTTTGGATCTTTCTAATGGTTGCGGGAATAGTATAAATACCGTTATGTTGTAATGTTATGAAAATATAGGTCAGCTTGTAAGATATAGGTGCATAAATTCATAATGAAGAAAAGAATTATGCATTTTCAATTTACCTCACACCGTCTCAGTTCAATAACCTTATTTCTTGTTTCAAAAGATAAGAAATCATTCAAAGGAGATTGACTTAAGAAAGGACAATCAAGCTGAGAGTATCTTTGGGAAGATGTTTCCCTAACCATTATCAAACTGGGGCTAAAGTAAAAAAGAATTGAATAAATAGGTAGTGCATATATATGCAATGATACAAATTTAGAATAAGATGATAATAAGCCATCATAAAAATATAATTACCTCAATTTAAAATCTTGAATAGTAGGGATGTCGGGATTAATAAGTAGTTTTAAAGCATTCCAAGCATTAGAAATCTTGATTTCTCCTGCACGGAAAAAGGGAGATATGTTCTGTTTTTTTTTTCCAAAAAAATGAACAACATAAACTGCATAAAATGCTTTGAAATAATAATATACTAGCAGAGTTTGATATCATAGCAAGTTGAAAAGCAATAATGATTGAAATTTCTTGTGTATTCCTTATTATATTCAGCAAAAAGTCAACATATTCACCAAACAATGTGCACTTTATCTTGTTGTTATTGAAAAATAATATTAATGCATAAATATTATTTTCCATACAAAGAGTATAATACAATAGCTATTAAAAGTAAAGATAACCTCTTATCTGTCAGATATAGATTCATAAATTTTTATTTGAGATTATTCCTTTGGAATTCTTTATAAGTTTCATATGCAGTCATCTATCCAAGGACATTTATTTGACAGGACGAATAATTTGTCAATAAAGAATAAATAAAGAAGTCATATCTTAAATGACTTATTGTGTTAAAATAGAAATGGAAACTACTGAAGAAATATATACGATTACCAATCAAATAACCTTTAGGAATCTTATCTTCCAAAATATCTGTGAATGGCATGAAATTGAAAGAGTACAGAGGAATATCAAAATCAACAGCATTGACTGTAGTGCCAAAGTGGAAATTAATCTTATATTTGTGTTGACTTGCTCTATAATCTCCAAAATTGTCAACCACAACAAATTTATGTATGATGACACATTTTCCTTCCCCAACTGAATCACGATGCTTGGTCACTAACTTCTCTGTTCCAATTGTACCCTGGATTTTATCTCCCTGTGAAAAATTAACAGATTTGTTTATAAACTATAAAAATTTTAACATAATTAACTATCAATATCATTAATAAGAAATAGAAAATGAATATATCTTCTGATCAAGCAACAACATTTGTAGATTAGAGACAACATTAGGGAAATTTCGATAAAAACATTCCACTGCCTAATAATTCTTACAGTTATTTTCCAAGACTTCTTCTTAGTATGCAACTAACCAATGTAGTTGACTTTCATGGAAGAAATTTTCACATTACCTAAAAAACTTTTTAATTCAAGGAACATATGTTAGGAAAGAAAATCTTAATGAATAGAAAACTGAAAAGATAAATTACTGAAGCATTCCAAATGAGTTTTATTTATACAAGGCAAATAAGTCAACAAAGAAAATATGAATGAAAGAAAATATGGAAACAAAAATCACTCAAATCATTCAAAACTAAAGCTTCAATCTATAAAATGTAAATAACAAAAATAAGCAAAGAAACTACAACATAAATGAATCAAATCAAAGATTTAATATAAAAATAACTAATTATATTAGTAAGTGGTTAATGTTCCAAAAACATATAATATTAAACAGTTCATAAATGTTTCAGAATAAATGGACCATAATGCTAAATATTTTGAAATATTTCTTTATAAACAACATTGAGTGTCTTAGACAATGCTTCATTTTCTGTATTATGAACAGGATTTTGAGTCCATGCTTTAATTTCACCTTTGAAACTGCCACATATAATTATCCATGTGTGAAAATGGGCCTTGGCAGATACAATCTAACATAATCAAGAGACTAACCTTAACTTTTGTTTATTGTTATACAATATGAGATATTGAATAGAAACTGTCTCCTTTGAAGTTGGAAAGTCCAAATTGACTCTGTAGGTGTCATTGTAATTCTAGAGATGTATACTCTTTCACCAAAGTGAGTCCTAGATATATGTCTAGCTTTTACAACATTAACACCAAGCTGTGTAATAATAAGTCACGTGCCATTATAAAGTCTTGCAGATTGATTAATATTTCAATTGCTGCAAGTAAGTCACGTGCCATTCACATTGTTCATTTGCTGCAAATATAGAATCAGAGTTAAGATATTCCTTAGCTTTACCAAGAATAAGAGATAGAATATAATCATTAACTTTATCAACAACATCCAAAGTTGGAGTTAAAATAGCTCTGCCCTTTAAGTAGCTTGGATCATTAAATTTTTTTAAATCTTTGGATAAGTTGTATCAACAATAGCTGCAACAGGATCACGAAACTTAGTCAGTAGAAATTTAAGAGGTATTTCTTAGGTTCTAATAATTTTCCATCTCCAATCTTAAGCACCCAATCTAAAAACTCTTTCAATTCATGAGCATTAGTATTTTGAGAATTTACATGCAATCGCTTTTTTTTTTTTCAAAGTTAGGACTTGACAAAAAGACCATAAGTAAGATCTAGAACCACCACGAATTAAAGGTAGTATTTGTCTGAAATCACCACCAAAATACAAGAGACTTTCCACCACAGGGTTTGTGAAGACTATCAGGAACGTCAAATATGAGAATATCACGAAATGTGAGGCCTAGAGACTCAAAGCATTGCCTCTTAGCTATATGAGCTTCATCCCAAATTATCAATTTAGTTTTTTGCAACAACTCTGCATTGAAACTTCCTTGTTTGATATTACATGCTGATTCATCAGTCAATTGAATAGGAATAGCAAACCTAAAATGAACAGTGTGTCCAGCAGGAAGTAAGGTTGATGCGATACCACTGGATGCTACAGTGAGCACAATATGACTTTCTAATCTTAACGAACAAGTGAGAGCATTCCATATGAAAGTTTTTCCTGTTCCACCATAGCCATACAAAAAATAAGTACCTCCCTTGTTTTGAATTACAGATTCCATAATTGTATTATGGATAACTCTTTGTTCTGCAGTCATTGTGTTCAAGAGAGTACTTAGTTGTTCTAAAAGTAGTTGCCTATTAAAGTTTAACTGATCTGCAATAAGTCTATTTTGCAAATTGAGATCAACATGGCCTTGAGGAATAGGCATTGGAGGAAAATCTTGCAAACTTTTACCATTGCCTTTGAGGAGATTGTCAATCTTAGCTAGAGCAACATTTTGCAGTTGAGAATCTGTAAGTCTTAAATCTGTAATAAAAATTACAGTTGTTAATATTGAAATGGTTTTCACAAAAAAATTAGACTAAATGTTTCAAGCAACCCTGAAGATATAACGATACTAAACATTATTTGACAAAAAAGTATAGTAAGTATAATCTAATGTATAAACATAAAAATGAGGAATATTGAAAGGAAAATAAATATTTGATATAAAATAATTAATGGTATGAATGACACAAACTGAAAGGGTATGAAGAGAAATATAATCCAATGCTTGAACAAATAAAAATACAGTAGTTTAGAAAGATTTCCAAGATTTTGTTGCTCACCATTGCATCCATATTTTTTTGCTGAGAATAAACAATATCTTCTGCTAGAAGTCTCCATGTCTTGTCCCATACATGTTCCGGTTGTGAAATGGAATTGGACAAAAGCATTGTAATGAATGGAGAACTCAAATAATGAGCAGTACCCCATAAAGATGCTTCATTAATAGCATCAATATATTCTCTATCATCACTTAGTAACCCAAGTTGATAACATGCATCCCTAAAAGTTGGATAAATTATTCCATTAACAGTTCTTATATCTTCATAGCTCTCTGAGCCTTTCACCTGACTCAATAGAAGTTTGAGATAGAAAAGTTCACCAGCACTTCGTGAAACATGAATCATTCTACCAATTTTCAGTCCTTTGACTCTTTTTTCCATTTTTTATTCTTACTTTGGTAAACAAACTTAGAGGGATACTCTGCATAGGTAAGTTGTTTATCTTCTGGGAATTTCTTGTTAGCCTCCATCCAAGCAATAAACATGCTTTCTTTGTTCCCTGGCTTCTTAACAACTGATTCAAGTGTTTTCCCTTCTGTAAAGTATACTTGCTGTTGATTAGGAAGGTGAAAATAAGGCCTCTCAACAGATGGTTGTCTATAATGAATTTCAAAACCAAATATTCTAGAGCATGCTTCACGAGAAGAAATAAATCAACAATCTAAGAACATTTTAGGTTCATCAATTTCATTATTCCTCAGAGTTTGATTTTGATCATATAAGGCAGCAGTAACTCGATCGTTTCCCTTGCTCAAATACTTGAAAAGATATTTAATTGATGAACTTTTATTGTAGTACTTAACATTTATATGGGATGCATATTTCAAAAGTAATTCTTGGTTGTAAGGAACAACAAATTAATTATCAAGGTCAACCCCTTTTTTGTGTATCAACTTACCATCATCTCTTCTCCTATAAATTGGAAATCCTTCATCATCAAAAGAAGTGATTCTTGCAAAAGATTGAGGATAATACTTTCCACATCTACCTTTATTCATGCATGGAGATTTAGGATTTAGACTTCCACAAGGTCCATGCATCATATGTTTAGAAACAATATTATATAAAGTTGTATCAGTTATAGGATCTAGAATCTCAGCACAGATAATCTTGTCAAGCTCTTCAGGATTATGGTACTTCTCTTTATCATTTAAGAATAGAAGGATGTGAGCATGAGGAAAGCCACATTTTTGGAACTCAATTATGTAGACAACTGACACAAGAATGAAAAAAACTATCAAATAATATATACAATATATAAAAAATAAGTTAACTGTCAGGATGTACTTGAAAAGATATTTTGATGAAGCAACTCTAAAATAATGACATTTAATATTGCAAATAACAAATATTGGAATATATTATTTTTATCAATTAACATTTGAGGGGATCTTTAATAAAGGATGAATCTTAAATGAATAGTAAAATATGGTTGTAAGACATACATAAGGAATATATGAACCATGAAATATGTACTCAAATAGTCATTAACAGAATAGAACAATTCAATGAAGCAACAATTGCAAGTTAAACAATTACAAATGCTTCGCAATATGATGTTAAAAGGAAAAAAAGCTACTTTAACAGGTCAAAGCAATAGAAACTGATGATACAAATTGAAGAATAATGGACAGAAAATTTACCAGCTTTAACTGTCCCAATAATTTTGCCTCGCATTAGCTCTTTTATCAAACAACTTAACTTCATCTTAAAAACGCGAACTATTAGATCTAGTCTATCTTGTGCTTTCAATTTCAAATTCTTTAATCGACAAGTCAATTCAAGCCATGTTGAATTACAAGTGAAAGTGATAAAGATGTCAGGATAGCCAACCCATTTACAGATGGCCATTGCATCTTGATAATTTTGTATCATATATCTTAGCTCTCCAATAAAATTTTATGGAAAAATTATACGTTTACCAACAGACGCACCTGATGTATTCCCTTATGATACTGCTTTTGAAATAGTGCTATAAAGATCAGCTCTAAGATCCTCTTGATGATTTTTAACATAACTAATTCTTTGATTTTCCATCATTGTGTATCCATCAACAACAAATTGTTGGAACAGCCTCCCAGCATGCAATAGAAGAGATTTTTCATCGTCTCTATCTTGCATTCTAAAGTCTAAATACTCCCGTAATGTGACTTTAGTCCTCTTTTTAATACTTGACAGTGATGCATCACTATAAGAGATATCTTCTCTATATCCTTCTACATCATAAGGAAATAACAAAGGGTATTGCATAGGAAGATAGGCTAGATGCAAATCCTATACTCTTTGTAATAACCCACATTGTGTTTGAACAATAATATCCTTCCCAATATCTGACGTATCCACATCACCAACCACTAATGTTGCTACCTATGATGTTGTAGGCAAGTTATAAGTTCTGCCATCACTTGCTTTTTTATGGATTAGTCTTAACTTCAAATCTTTGCTATTGGATGTTTGAAATCTACCTCTTGCCATTCTAAAAGCCTGAGTCAATATATTATAACTATCAAGCATCTCCTTCAAATTCATCATAATACTACGATCAAGAAAACTGTCATCATCTTTTGATCTGCAAATGGAACATATAGTTTCATGATTGGAAATGAATAATGAGATAAAAATTAAATGCAAGACATGACGTGAATTTAAAATGTACCTGATTACAGTCATTCGATTATCAATTTCATGTTCTGTATCAAAGATATACATTTGGGAAAATTTTGGTGGCTGGCCTTCAACTGGAAGTAAGCTGCCAATATGATGATAATTCTGACCAGACATAACAAAAGAATAAGGACTTTGACCATCATTAAGTGACTTGTCAACCTTTCCTCCCATAGAAGTGAAACTGAACATCATGTTATAAATCCTGATATGTTTCATAAAATGTTTGGATATTGCCAAATGTTTACTGAATACTAACTTCCTTATATACTCTGGAGGTTGCTTGAAATGTGGTAGTTGAATCTTGCCTTGAACACAGCAAAGACCAAATCTAGGGTTAGTAGTGTGCTTACATTTCTGAATCCTCTCATAGAACCACATTTGAGCTCCACAGTAAGTGCAGACGCATTGAGGATCACCAAGATCAATATATTCTGTAAAAAATAAATAATTCTAATGTTAACTAAGGAAAAAAGAAGTTGTGCAAAAGATGTTAAATAACCTCTGAGATATTAAACCTTTATGTGCAAAGTAAGTACTTTGTTGAATACTATCATCTTGGTTAACATCAGTTGCATAGTTTGCATCATCACTTTCAACTGCAATAATAATAAATGAATTCAAATATGCAATACCCTATAAGTAGATTGGATTAAAAAAAATAGAATGTCTCAACCAAATTATATAAATTGAAAAATAAGACATGTGAAGTGTACCTTGTTCAATAGATGCAGCATTCAATTCATTGACAATAGCTGTAACAAAGAAGAAGAAAGAATAACATAAAAAATTGAAAGACAGTTAATTTAGCATATTTACAATTATATCCATACCATTCACATTATTATCTATTGTGCTGCCAATTTCATCTGATAGTTCAGTCTGTAAATCTTCTGACGCAAGATGAGTAATGTCATTGGCTTCATTATTTGTATAATCTTGCAGTGGAACATTTAGATCTGGCAATCCAATTTCAGATGCAATGTTTGAGGTTGTATAATCTTCCAGTGGAACATTTAGATGTGGCAATCCAATTTCAGATGCAATGTTTGAAGCCTCAAGGTTGTCATGAATTTGGCAATTGCAAGTTATAGCACTACAATTGCCCATACTTCTAATTATATGTCTTCCTGGCTTCATCGCTAAGGGATTTGCAATTTGACATCTCGTGGAGATTAAACATGGTGAACTTGCAACAGATTGAATATGAGGAACGCTATTGACTTCAAAAATTTTCCTTGTTTTGAGCCGTTTGTTTGAGCAACCAACTTCCTCTAAACATAAAAGAAAGTTTATGAGATTGGATAAGTAACCAAAAAAATGGAAATTTTTTTATATACAATCAAACATTGACAAACCTGGAACAACTAATGAGTTAAAATCTTTGAAAAGGTTCTTAGCACAGTTTGAAATATTTGTTAATGGACGCCTTTGCTTGAATCCAGAATATGTTAAACTACTCTTGGCTGAACTGGATGCTTGCGTTCCATTTCCTTCAGAAATTGGTATAACACCATTATGTCCTAGATGAGTTTCAACTGATGACATTCTTCTTTCCCAAGAAGACGGATTTGGAAGAATTGAAGAGGAAGGTTGTAAACAACAATTTGTCATATTATTTTCATGAACTCCTAACAATAACAACACAATAAATGAATGTGAGAAAAAATGGACGTACTTTAAGCTTAAAAAAATAATGCAAAGACCACATCATATATATATCTATTAAATTTGCATAAAGACTGTCATTGTACCTCCTAAAACACCAATAGCAGTTGCACAATCAAGTTGACAAGCTGATGCATTTTCCTTGAATAGTGGATCTTGATTTTCTTCAAGATGAAAAGAATTTCTACCATTGGACTTCATAACTTCTCTCATCATACCACATTTGTTTGTCAGTGAAACCACACGGTGAATTCTATATTGGTTGCACATGATCCATTGTCTTCTAAGGCAGTTTCAGTAGTTAAACCAAAGCAAGAACATATATAACAACCTTATATTCATGCTGCTAGTTTTGCTCAACAACTTGTGAGAGAAAGTGTTGTAACCTATTGACCTATCATATATATGCATGCTTGTGCAAACCAAATTTTATGCTTCATATAATTGATACATATGACTACAATTTTCAATTAAAAAAATATCAATCACCTCGACTTTGCAACTTCGGCTAATGTTTTTCACGTCGAGGCTACCGTCCTACAAAATTATTATTGTAGTTAATTTCACAAGAATAGAAATAAAAGCGGTTCAGACGAAGCCATAAGGAAGGTAAAAGAATACCCAAGAAATAACACATCAAAAATAAAGGAATAACATTTTAGGAGAATGTTAATCTTGACTGATTCAAGCCTAGGGACAACAATTATATACCACCCATTTCAAATGGACCCAGAACAACAAAAATCACTATTAATTATGTGCAATCTATTTGAAAAGTATGAGGAACAACAAAACGAAGAAGGAAACAATGGAAAATAATATGTGATAAAATCCAAGGTCTATCAATTGCCGTGGTTAAAGAGGCAAATTTGCAAGCGAAGTTTCACATGAAAAGTCAATAGACAGATGTGGGAAGTGTAAGAGGTGGAATAGAAGGGATTAGGATTATTTTAGTAGAAAGGCATGCATTAAATGGTCTGTTTAATGCAAAACGTTATTCATGAAGCATTAAATGGTGGCATTACAATTATTTTAGTAGAAAAGCAAAATTTTAACTGTAAAGAAGCATTAAAAACTCTATTGGAAGCAAAATGTTATTCCAGAAGCATTAAATGGTGGCTTTACGATGATTTTAGTAGAAAAGCATAATTTCTACTGCGATTCACTGCAGTATACTGCATATAAGTGTTAAATACTCTATTGAAAGCAAAATATTATTCTAGAAGACTGACCCCTTTATCAGCTCCACAACTACTGCAGTGAATGAGGAAGAAAAGCTACTGTAGTGTAGACAATCCAGTGAAAGAAAAGCGTTCTTTTTTGGTTTGGCTTTGTTTAAATAAAAGAGGAGAATTCGTTTGGTGTGCTTCAGCTTTGTTTTAATAACAATGGAAGTAAAGAGCAAATAATTCTGCTGCTTTGGAAAAGGTTTGTCAGTGAAACTGTGTAAGCATTAAATGAGTTCAGAAGCATTAAATGATACTGTGTAAGAAACAATTTTAAGCGGGAATAGGAGAACTTGGGATTGAGATTTAAGTAGAAGGATGACTTCCATAACGAAGAAGCATTAAAACATTCTTTAAAATATAATCAATTAATTAATTAATTTTGATTTAACTATCTATAATCAAAATATAATAAATTGTAATTGACTTAAAATTATTTATATTATAAAGAACAAAAAAATTATTGATTGGTGTTAAATATATTATAATTAATATTAATTAGTAACATATATATTTGTTATTATATATCTATATATATATATACATATATATATATAATATTACATTATAAGCAAAAATAAAGTCACCCTCTGCATTTGCAGGAGGGTGACTTTGT
>JANITW010003882.1:0-10846 GCA_027564335.1 Erythroxylum williamsii | reverse complement strand
ATCAGTTTCCTTTTTGGTTTTGTTAGGAGACTGATAGACTTGTCTATTCTGACATTGGATGACTGTACCAGATAATTGTTATTTTGGATGTTAATTTATTGATTTCTGTTATATTGTGATTTAATTTATTGTGATGCCATATGGACTATTAGCGAAATTTTCTGGTAGTGAACCTTTATGGTGGGATACGTGTCGGAGCGACCTTCGGGCGTCCCGATGTGTACCCTACGGTGAGGGGGCGCTACAAGAATCCCAGTGATGGAGGTTTACATGTAATAAAGCTACCATCGCAAGAGAATGAGGCGCCTTATTGGCAATCCTACGCGTCCATTGGAAGGACAAATGGAGGAAACGTCGCTTAAAAGTATGGCAATCAAAAGCCATCATTCCAACCTCCGAGGAATTAAATGAAGATGTTGTGATTGCTTGAACCGCCTGTAAACAATCCGATTCCACTATAACATGATCGATGTGTTTGTTTTTCAGCCACGAAAGTGCTTCTCATATTGAAATAAGTTCTGCCAGAACTGGATCGAATAAAGACACAGAGTAACCCGAGAACGCGGCAAAAAAAGCACCCCCTGAGTCTCGCAAAACCGCACCAAAGCTTGTAGCTTTCTACTCTTTGAAGATAGCTGCATCAACATTGCATTTGAAAAAGCCGTCCGGAGGTTGACACCATCCTGATATAATAGTATGCGACCTATCATCTAGTACATTAACCCTCTCAAAGCACCTCCGTGCTTCCTGCCAGGATTTAAGAAAATTGTCAGCAAAACTAATGACCATGCTGGGAGGAACGTGATACCAAATGCTCCATAGAAGAGTTAGTACTCTGGTTAATAGAGATTCCGACATGTTGACAAGAATATTCCCAAGCATAACATTGATCCCCTGAGTTGAAATGTGCAAGTTCGCCAGCAGCCAGATATCTTTGGCTGTAGTGCATTCCAAAGTCATGTAATTCAAGTCTTCTTAAGTACTACAAACATCACAGTTAGAGGAAAGTGTGACGCCTTTGCGCCTAAGACAAGCCTTACATGTTATAAACCCCTGAAAGCAGCGCCATATGAAATCTTTAACCTTAGGAGGAATAGCCAATCGCCACAATCGACTCCAATGTTCGCCCACTATAAAATTATCAACATCCGTACTTAATTTGCAAGCCAGTTGGTAGTCAGATTTAACCGAATACCGCTCGTCCATGCTATGATGCCATATCAGTTGATCAGGAGGCTTTGTATGCGCAATGGGTACTTTTGAAATGCGTTCAACATCATATAAGAAGCCCTTCTAGCAGCTGCGTGTCCCAACCCAAACCCGACTCATTAAAAAGTTCGTTCACCTTTATATGCTCCAAAGATGGGATTGGGGAAGAGGTGGTAAAAAAATTATCTGCATCATTAATCCACGGATCCTTGAAAACCTTAATAGAAGAGCCATCCCCAAGTCTCCACCGAACCCCATGAACTAGTATATCCTTTGCAGCGAAAATACTACGCCAAATAAAACTGGCATTAGCTTGATCCTTCGCTTCCAAAAAACTACCTGTAGGAAAGTATCTTGCTTTAAAAAGTTTGCTAGGAAGGGAGTCCAGAAAAGCCAAAAATCTCCAGGCTTATTTGCATAGCATGGCTAGGTTAAAACAATGGAGATCCCAAAAACCCATACCCCCATATTTCTTTGGCATACAAAGATGATCCCAACTGGTCCAATGTATAGTCTTCCTATTATTTGTGCCCGATCCTAACCAAAAGGCATTCATAAATTTTTGTAATTCATCACATGTCCCTCGGGGAAGAAGGAAGACACTCATGCAATATGCAGGTAACGCTTGGGCAACAGTCTTGATGACAACTTCCTTTCCTAGTTTGGATAAGAGCTTGTTCTTCCAACTCGTGATCCGTTTGTTTAATTGATCCTTGACAAAAGCAAAAATCTATTTTTTCTGCCTCCCAATTAGTGATGGAAGACCCAAGTATCGTCCATGGTCAAGAGGAGTACTTACTCCTAAGATAGTTTCGAACCCAGTCAGATTAGATGGAGTAGTGTTAGAGCTGAACATGATACCTGACTTTTGATAATTAACCGCCTGCTCCGACGCTGCTTTATAAATAGCAAGAATTCGTTTGATATTTTGTTCCTCCCTTGCATTTGCTCTAAAGAAAAGGAAGCTGTCATCTGCAAAAAAGAGATGGGATACACTAGGACTGCCGGGGCAAATAGTGGTTCCGTGTATATCTCCTCGCGCCTCATGTCGCCATAGCAAAGCAGATAACCCTTCAGCACATATGATGAAAAGATATGGGGACAACGGATCTCCTTGTCTCAAACCTCGCTTAGGAATAATCGGACCAACTTTGATTCCATTGAAAGCAACTGAATATCGGAATGTAGTAACACATACCATAACAAGTTCCACCCACTTCCTATCAAACCCTAGCTTTAATAAAATGAAATGTAAATAGTCCCAATCCACGTGATCGTATGCCTTACTAATATCGATTTTGAGCGCTGCTTCACCAATCTTACCTTTGCCTTTGTTTCTCATATAATGTATAATTTCAAAAGCCACCATGACGTTATCAGTGATGAGCCTCCCTGGGACAAAAGCCGACTGCATGGGAGAAATGATTCTAGGCAAAAGGGTTTTGAGTCTATTCGCAATTACCTTGGCTATAATCTTGTAAAGAACATTAAACAAAGCAATGGGCCGAAGATCTTTCATGCCGCTTTGATTGTCTTTTTTAGGAATCAACACAATCAACGCGTCATTTAAAGTAGCAGGGAACTCCTATTTTTCCATCCAGTTGCGACAATTGTTGAAAACATTTGTCCCCACAGTTGCGACAATTGTTGAAAACATCTGTCCCCACAATATGCCAACATTTTTGAAAAAATGTCGCGTTCATACCATCCGGCCCCGGCGCTTTATCCGGATGCATGTCGAAAACCGCTCTCCTGAATTCCTCCTTCTGAAATGGTGCTAAAAGATAATCATTATCCACTTGGTTTACCACTGAATTAATGAAATCAAAATGATGAAAACCTGATGCTCCTGAAGCCGAAAAGAGCTGGGTAAAGTAAGTTAAGATAACATTGCTAAGCCCCCCAATGTCAGAAACTTGTTGTCCGTTATTATCAGTGAGCTCAATGATGTGATTTAATCTCTTTCTTTTTTATGCCTGCGCGTGGAAATACTTGGAGTTAGCCTCCCCATATTGTAGCCAAAAAACCTTTGAACGTTGCTTCCAATAAATTTCCTCTTGGGCCAGCATTCGGTTAAGCGCAATTCTCTGAACCTCCATTAACGCATACTGGTGTTGTTGCCGTGACTCAGTCATGTTCCTCTTGAGGTTGTGAATCCTCTCAGAGAAATTGCTCCCCAGTTGCTTTTTCCAAGTAAGTAGACTAATGTCACATTTCCGAAGCCTGGGCATAAGACTCAAGTCACAATTGTTAGTCCAAAATTCTGATACAAAATCCAAAAACCTTCCTTCGTTAACCATTTATTTTCAAAATTAAACCACCTAGTCCACTTTACAGGGAAGTGACGCTCAGCCACTCGTTTGATAGGGGTATGATCCGACGTAGCGCTTACCAAATTATGTAGCCTACGAAATGGAAATGTGGCTAGCCATTCCTTATTAGCAAACGTGTGATCCAGTCTCTCTAGTGTGAGTGAATTTGTGTGTCTACCTCTCTGCTAGGTGTAACCGAAACCAAGTAAAGGGATGTCAATGAGGTTACAGTCCAAGATGCAATGACGAAATCCCTCCATTTGATAGCTAGGATATGCCCCTCCTCCTAGTTTATCATTTAGAGACAACATATTATTAAAATTCCCAAAACAAACCCAGGGCACACTATAGAGTCTTGAGAGCGATCGAAGAAGTGCCCAGCTAGCTTGTTTTCTATGCGCCTCCGGAAATCTGTAAAAACTTGTAAGACGCCATTTGGGAATGTTTGGGCCCTCGATGAAAAGATCAATATGGTTGTTAGAGAAATTGGCAACAGTAGCAGAAACATTCTGACTCCAAGACATAGCTAAAACACCACTTCGACCTACCCGATAAACACAAAAACAATAATCATACTTTAACAAAATCTTTATTTCATCAATCTTAGTAGAGTTTGCGATAGTTTCACTCAAAAATAAAATACGAGGCTTATTATCCCTAACTAGGCCCTTCAAAGCTCGAGCTCTCCTGTGGTTGCCTAGGTCACGACAGTTCCAGGCCAAGTAACTCATGGTTCTCGGCGGGTTTGCATATCCAGACCGATCGTTGGTATATAATGTGGAATTGGAGGCAAATCTAAGTCGCTCGTATACATCATCTCAATAGAGCTTTCTGCGTTGTGTCTTTGTCGAGGTCACTTTTTCGTTTCCTCAATATCCAAAACAATAGCTTCTTTCTCATACTGCTCAACACTATTAATCGGGCTTTTACTATTGGAGCTGTCACCGACAGCGTTACAATTGTGGCCCAAGTGCACTTCATAATCAGATGTAGATTTGAACATTAACTTCTTGGAGATAAAAGAGAAATTATTGCCTATCTTTCGGGAGCTTTGCACTGTAGATTGTGAAGATTTCAGCCCCTGATCTTGTGCTGCATAATCAGCGCCAAAAACGTTTCCCGGATCTCGTTTCCACTATACCATTTGCCTAGCATTCCGAAACCGCACCTCCGCCTGAATGTCCTCTGGCAATTCACTGGCGATTTCCTCCTCTGGCCTTTCTAATAGCTTGTGACAGTGAGTTTCACTATGGCCTATGATGCCACACAGATAGCAGATAAGTGGCAATCTCTCATAGCTAAACGATATCATTTTAGGGTCTCCACCCTGTTTGCGTATGCTCTTCCGTCGCATCAGAGGTTCCCTCACATTAATACGAACCCAAACTCGTATGTAATTGATCCATGAGTTGCGTCGCTGAGAGGAATCGTACTCAAGGAAAGTGCCCATCAAGTTGCCTATGTTTCTTGCTAACATCTCCGAAGCAAAACCCAGTGGTAAACCATGAAACTAAACCCAAACATCAGTATGCGTAAACTCTATGTCAGCTGGGTTCTCCCCTTCCTTCCATTGGTGGACTAGTAAAATGCATTTATTGAATGACCACAGACCTTCGGCTAACATCTTCTTCAGATCCACGCGGTGATAAAACTATATGATATAAAGATTATTTTGTTCCAGTGGTTTGATGAATGCTCCTCTCATCGGACGCGAAAGACTCAACAGTTTCCTTTCCAAAGCCTCTGCATTAACCAAACATTCTCCAACCAATTTGCTCAGCAAACACAAGTTATAATTAATCTCATCAGTTTGAACCTCTTCTGCTGGAATCACAAACTCACTATTTTCCTTCTCCTGAATAGAAAGATTCTGAAGCTCCTGATCCATTCTGCTGAAATACAAGTCACAGAAAAATCAAAACAAAACTTTCACACATACTAACCATGCACGACATTGGCAGACTAATACTTGCACTCTAGAGAGAGAAAGAGAGGCAAGACTTCCAAGTGGTGATATCTATTAATTGCCTATTAAAGTAAAATGAAACTACCAAATTTTGGATGGAAGTTATTTATTTAATATGTATGAGATCATATTGGCTTCACTTTGAAATTGGTTTCACGGAAAATTTAAAACTCATTAAATGCATTTGAAAGATGTTTTTTCATATTTCCATGGAAAATAATGCAAAGTTTTTTTTAAAAGGTTTTGGTTAAAAGTTTGGATAGATGTTGTCTTTTCATGAAAAAATCATTAAAGGCTTTTAACAGATGTTGTACGCTTAAGAAAAAGAAGTTGCTCTTTTAAGTTTTTTTTAAAATAAAAAATTAATAGTCCCCACTTCAAGTTCTACCCACATGAATCTGGTAGCCATAACTTGCGTGTAATAGGTACATGCATTTGACTTCTTAGTGAAAATCCTTACAAAGAGAAGAGAGTAAGAAGACAATTTTTTTTACTTGGTCCAAACGTTGGAATTGATCACTTGGTTCTGGCCATTAGCACCAACTGTGAGCCGTTACTTCTCTTCATTTGGGTTTAGGCTTATTTGGGTTTTCCTTTTGCTATCACGACATGCATTTCCACGTAGTCCAACTATTTATCTGTTTATGAAATTAGATCAATAAATGCTTGTTAAATTACAAGTTTCTTGTATGAATATTGTCTGAAAATGTGATATGATCACTAATGTTATTAAAATTGTTTTAATAACATAAAATCTTGACTCTTTAAAATTATTGAGATATTTTGATATAATATATGATATTTTATCAAAAAAGATTTTCACCCAAGTAGATAATAATATTTATTTTTATATACGAGGAATGACCTGATAACCAGGTGACTTGTAGTTCATGGATAAATAATATTTTTTTATTGCATATGATGCATGTATGAGGAAAAATTACTTAATTTTATACCTTTGACCTAGACTACCTAGGAAGTATAATATTAATTAATTCTCTGTCACTTGGGTGGATAAATTAAACTATATTAATAGGAGAAATTTGACAACCAGGGGATTATATAATATTAAACCTACTATAAATTTTATATGATAAAATAAGAAATTTATCACTCTTTAATTTTGCAAGAGTAACGGCTTAACAACCAAGGGGCTCATTCATGTTTTAAAGATTTTATATCATTCAGATGAAAGTACATGTCATAATAATATATGATTGTGTTCTTATTTTGATGTTTTCTTTTTATTAAATTTCTCAAAATGTCTACTATATTACTGCTAAGTATTCTTGATGCTAACAAGCTAGCGGGTAGCAATTTTGATTATTGATACCGCAATCTGAGAATTGTTCTCATGCATGAAAAACTTATCGGTGTGATCGACAAACCCGTGAAAGAAGTGCCTCTTGAGGGGATTGATGATGCTAATGCATTGGATGCAAATTTTAAGTACAATGAATAAAGTACTAATGCCAAGTGTATTATTCTGGCATTAATGAGTTCTGAACTCCAAATGTAACATAAAGGTATGAATCCTCCACAGATTATTGAACATCTTATGAAGATGTAAGGTCACAAAGTAGGACTGTTAGATACCAAGTATCTAACTCCTTATTCAAGTCTGAACTGAAGCCAAAATCTTATGTGGAGCCCTATGTTCTTAAGATGATTGATCTTATAAAACAACTTGAGAAGTTAAAGTGTTCACCAAGGAAAGAGTTGTCACAAGATTGGATCTTACAGTCTCTTACTGATATTTTTTTCACCATTTATTGTTAACTTTAACATGAACAAGATGAATTGCGATCTTCATGAAATACTCAACTTGTTGATTGATTATGAAAAATCAAGAAGCATCTTTTGAGAAGTTGAAAGTGTCAGGGTCTGTGAACCTGGTTTGTAACTCTTCTAAAGGTAAGTGGAAGGGCAAGAAGAAGACTAAGAAAAATAATCTTGCACCTAAGGATGTTTGGAACAAATCTAAGGGCAAGGAGAAGAAAGTTGACCAAAAGGATGTTGACTGTTTCTTCTGTACAAAGAAGGGACACTGGAAGAGGAATAGCCCAGAGTATTTGGCTACTTTGAAAGGCAAGAAATAAGGTGGGATATTTATGAAAATGTTTTCATGATTTCTTTAACTACTATTGATTCCACTAAATGGGTATTAGATAATGGTAGTAGCTTTAACATCTGCAATATGTTGCAGGGTCTTAGGATCAGTAGGAGATTGAAGAAGGGAGAAGCTAAGCTACAAGTTGGGAATGGAGCAAGTGTTGCTGCCCTAGTTGTAGGAATTATTTCCCTTATTATGCCAACGGGAAAGACTTTATTATTAGAAGATTGTTATTATATTCCTAAATTTGTTTTGAATATTGTTTCCATTTCGTCATTAGACAAGCGTGGATTTCATACAATCTTTAAGAATAACCAATGTAATATATTTCATGGTAATGAATTATATGTAAATGGTTGTTTACAATATGGTTTTTATGACTTACCTGAAATGATTGTTTATCTAATTATGAATGTTTCTGGTTAAAAAAGGAAGATATATAATTATGCTAGTCAAACTTACCTTTGGCATTATAGACTTAGTCATTTTGGTGAGAAAAGAGTAAACAAGTTGCACAAGGAAGGATGCCTTGGTTAATATGATTATCAATCATATAAAACTTGTGAATCTTGTCTCAAAGGAAAAATAACCAAATCTCCTTTTACTGGACTTAGAGAGAGAGTTAGTGAATTTTTAGGATGTGGGTCTATGAAAGTTCAAGCTAAAGGTTGATATTCTTATTTTATCACCTTCACCGATGATATGTCAAAATATGGATTTGGGTATCTTATGAAACACAAGTCTGAATCATTTGAAATGTTCAAAAGATTTCGTAGTGAAGTTGAAAAACAAACTGGTAAGAGTATAAAGGCACTAAGATCTGACCGTGGCGGTGAGTATCTTATTGATGATTTTGTTGATTATTGAAGGCAAGATGGAATCTTGTCTCAGTGGACTTCTCCAGGAACACTAGAACACAATGGTGTTTCAAAAAGGAGAAATCGAACCTTATTAGATATGGTGAGATCCATGATGGGGTTCACTAATCTTCCTATCTTCCTATGGGGATATGCTTTAGAAGCCGTTATATATTTATTAAACAAAGTTTCCACTAAAGCAGTCACTAAAAAATTTAAAAGTTTGGGGTTGTCCAGCTTATGTCAAGAGATTGCAGCCAGATAAGCTTGAAGCGAGGTCTGACAAGTGTAGATTTATTAGCTATCCCAAGGAAACTATGGGATACTATTTTTATCACCCTTCTGAACACAAAGTGTTTGTGGCCAGAAATGCAAACTTTTAGAAAGGGAGTTCCTTAACAAAGGAAGTCATGGTGTAGAAATAGATCTTGATGAAATTCAAGACTCTGATGAATCTACGCAAGCTTAAGAGCATCAGATGCATGTTGAGCAACCTTTACTTGATATCTTGAAGTTAACACATACGGTGCCAGCTTCAGTCGTTAAGGAGAATGGATTGGTTAATGAACCTGTCCAAGAACCAGTGCAATAATAAGATCAAGTATAAGAAGAACCTATTAAACATGAGCCTTTTAAAAGGTCTACTAGGGATTGTCGTACACCAGATAGATTAAACTTAATGGTGCAAGGTGACGAAGATAATCCTATTGATGATGACCCTAAGACTTATGAAGAGGCTATGGGAAGTCCATATTGTGATAAGTGGTTTAAGGCCATGGAATCCGAGTTGGAATCCATGAGAATCAACAAAGTATGGACTTTGGTTGATCCCTCAAAGGATGTAAAACCTATAGGATGTAAATGGGTATTTAAGAAAAAATTGCAGTGGACGGGAATGTTGAAACCTATAAAGCCCATCTTGTTGCCAAGGGATATAATCAAAAGGAAGGTATTAATTATGATGAAACTTTTTCCACTGTGGCAATGCTCAAATCTATTTGGATTCTACATGCTACAACTGCATATGTGAAAATAGCTTTTCTTAACGGAGAGCTCAAGGAAGATGTTTATATGACTCAACCTAAAGGTTTCACATTGCCATATGCTCCTAATAAAATATGTAAGCTACAAAGATCCACTTATGGATTGAAACAAGCTTCACGAAGTTGGAATATTCTCTTCAATATAACAATCGCAAAGTTTGATTTTGTTAGATGCGAAGAAGAGCCATTTGTATATAAGAAGGTTAGTGGGAGCATAGTTATTTTCCTAGTACTGTATGTAGATGACATATTGCTAATAGGAAATGATGTACCATCCATCAAAAGATTTGGTTATCTGAACAATTCTTCGTGAACGATTTAAGAGAAGCAATTTACATTCTTAGAATCAAGATCTATAGAGATAGATCAAGGAAGCTGCTAGGACTTTCCCAATCTATGTACATTGATACTATCTTAAAAAAGTATCATATGGAAAATTTTAGAAAAAGTTATCTACCGATAGGCACTGAAATTTCTCTTAGTAGGGAGGATTGTCCTAAAACCTTAGAAAAAAGAGAGCGCATGAGTAAGGTCTCATATGCTAGCGCAGTAGGAGCTATCATATATACCATGAATGTACAAGACTTGATGTAGCCTACGCGTTAAGAATAACAAGCAGTTATCAAGGTAACCCAGGTAAGGAATATTGGAAAATGGTTAAAACCATCCTTAAATACTTGAGAAGAAGTAAGGACCAATTCCTCATATATGGAGATTATGAATTAAAGCTAATAGGCCACACTGATACTAGCTTTGCATCAGATAAGGATGATAGCAAATCTATCTCTAGTTATATTTTCACCTTGAATAGAGGAGCAGTAAGTTGGAAAAGTTCCAAGCAAGCTACTGTAGCTGATTCCGTTACTGAAGTAGAATACATAGCTGCATGTGAAGTAGCTAAGGAAGTTGTTTGGATGAAAAAGTTCTTAACTGAACTTGGTTTGAATAAGGGAAGTTGTTCCTTTATCGTGTGACAATACCGGTGCTATTGCATAAACTAAGGAATCAAGGTCACACAAAAAATCTAAATATGTTCTGCAAAAGTTTTATCTAATTAGAGAAATTGTTGAGCCTGAGGATGTTCAAATTCAAAAGGTTGAAGGGAAGGAGAATGCTATAGATACCTTCATTAAGGCGCTTGGATCAAAGGAGTTTGATAAGCACAAGTGGAAGATAGAATTGAAGTTCATGATTGATTGGGTCTAGGTCAAGCGAGAGATTGTTAGAATTATGCCCATGACCCAATCGTTATGTAATAGATTAAACACTTTAGTTTTGTGATTATTAATTTTGATTAATAACATGACAAATGATTTTATTATCATATTACGTTTATTGTTTTTATT
>JANITW010003873.1:0-10846 GCA_027564335.1 Erythroxylum williamsii | reverse complement strand
AACATTGTTGATAGCTTCATTATGGTCAGCCAAGAATTGTAAAAGTTGAAGAAAATTACCATTATTACTAGAAGTCTCTGACTCATCATGACCACGAAAAGCCAATCCTTGACGTAAAAGGAATCGAACACAATCCACCGATGCAGTGAGTTGGATACGATAGTCCTTTTGAGCTTGGTTGGATTGATTAGCATAAGCAACTTGGATATGTAGTTTCTGATTCATCAAATCTTCACATTTCTTCCAAGCTATATTGTGAGAGCTATTAGGACCTCCTACATGAATATGAAATCTATCTTTTTTCTTCCAATTGTTAAATCCATCAGTAACAAAAGTATCACCACTTGCTTGACTTCCAATATCTGATCTAAAAAGATAGCAACATAAGCAAAAAGCTGCATCTTTTGCAACACTATACTTCAACCAATTGGTGTATTCTTTAAACCAAGATGGAACAAATCTACAATAAATATTTCTAAGTTTTATTTTGTGAAAAATCATGCTCAAAAGGTTGACATAGACCATTTTGCAAATAAGCTCTTCGTATTCTATCACGGTCATTAGGATGATAATCTAAATTTTTTTTCCGCAATCTTGGATTAGACTGAAGATCATCTAAATTGACTTCTAAATGAGGATGCTTTAAGGGGTTGGGGCTAAAATCCTTAGTTGTAAGAGGCCTTTTGAGAAATTTGTCCATAACTGAAACCAAAGTTAAGCAATTAGCGACAAATTGAATACAAAGTAAATAAAAATATTATCTATTTACAAAAAATTAACTAATTAAAGCTATTTAAAAAATGCTTTACGCATATGCAAATTTATGAAATATACAAATAAAAAGTAAAATTTTCATATATATTACGATTGGAGTTAATATGAAAAAGGATATACTATATTACTTAGAAACTTTAAACCAATCATCTATTAGCAATAATATTTTATCTTTGTAAATTTCTAATTAAATTATAAATCTTCTTTACATGAACCGTTCTTCTTTTAAAATATAAATTTATAAAAATGAACAAGCAATTTATCCTGTTACATAAACATACCCATTACAGTCATGTGAATAAGCAAATCATTTTTTATAAATTTATATTTTAAATTTATAAGCATTTGTACATTTTTTCTTCGTTTTTCATAATTTTTATTTAATATAAAAAATGTTTCATATCTAGCTCAAAATTTTAATATATAAACATTTTTTATAGAAATACTTGCTTTATTTCGTGCTCGCTTCTCATGACTAAAAATAAATATTTCAAGTGAAAATTTATAAAAATAAATTCATTACTCATGAAATTATGAGATTCCACTTGCATGTTTTCAAGAGCATCAGGATTTGTAAATTATACAAGTAAAGACATGGACGATTATTTAGTATAACAAGTTTAGCAAGTTTATTCTAATTATGTACATCAGAGAAAAGACATATATCAAAGCAAGTTTATCATCTCCACATTTGACATTACCCTGCGCCCTAAAAACATATATCAAAAAGAGTAATTGTTTCATCAAACGTGACTAAACCAACTAGCTGAAGACTTAACAAGGAGTAATGGAGTATAGAGCGGCTTATCAGAGCAGTAAAAGACACATCTAGCTTTGGAAGTCAACATCTTGATCCTTGAGGACCTGGTTAGCAGGGTTACGGATGAGTTTGTATGCTTTAATAAAAAACATGGCCTTATTGGTGCCTTTTTAGACCATATTGTTTGAAGAGGCTACATCGGTTGTTCAAATATCCCAGATACGGATACCTACAAAACAACCTATTATAACTTACAAAAACTCATCTCTAAATAATATGTACTACATATTCTTCAAGAGAAAAAAAGTAAGAATTTACCTATCAGCTATAGAACGGGGTGGGGTCTGTGAGAGAATCCTTTCCACAATTGTGTTCAATATAGATTATTGTTTTTCGCTTTGGTGTGGTTAGTTCTTGTAGGGGAAGAAGAACTCAAAAAGACAAAAAATAATGTGATGAAGAAGCCAAAAGGGTAGGAAATCTGAATAAAGCATGTAGTTTTTATCTTTCTATTTATAGGCTTTCGTTTAAAAAAGTCATAGGTCCAAATAATAGTAATCTTAATAAAAAATATATGGGCTTAGATTTTATTTTTTATTTGATATCTTAATATATCTATAATAATTATTATTATTTTTTGTCACCAATTAAATTAATGGGGGCAAAATCTTAATTTAAAATAATAATTAAAATTTTTTAAATGCAGTAGGGGCAAGTGCCCCCAGTTGCCCCCACTATGACTCCGTCCTTGTAAAGGCATACATTCTGCAGAACGCCGTTCTTGCCAAGGTTGTATATCTTTTTTCAACCTACTCAAGTCCAAACCGTTTAGACCCCTTAAAGGTTCTAACTAAGGAGCACGATAATAAGTGATCCCATTTTTTTCATCGAGTCCAGGTAGAGACCAAAGGTCTTGAGCAACTGATCCGAACGGGAGAAGTACACCATGCAATACTATTATTTTAATAATATTATTCAATACAATATTAGAAAACTTGAAATAAAAGTCTTTTCTCACACCTATCACTACAACAATGTTTAGATCCTAATATTCCGTCAATATTAATGTTTACTGAAGAAATTTAATGGCTGGCAAAATCGTCGTTAATGCGGGTGTAGTTAAATTTAACGACGGAATATCAAATATTTTTCTGTCAGTAAAAAGACGTAAATATACCGACGGATTAACAGAATAGGTCGGTAAATAAAATAGACAACTGATCGATGGTGTGCAAATTTTCGTAAGTAATATGTGAACATATTTTTCGATGATGTCCTTATTCCGTCGGTAGTATGTTAATATATTTTTTGACGGTTTTCTAAAATCCGTCGGTAATTGGTAGTTAGAATTTTTAAAAAAATCCCGACATTAAAATTTATTTAATGATCTTATAAAAAATGCATAATTTAAACAGTTGTGAATTATCTATGCATATTAATTTAATTTGTGTATATATTAAATTTGTTGAAACAGAAATTAATTGGTAATATAAAGTTTAAAATTTGTTAAGTGATAATAAAAACATTGAAGTTTACATAACATATCTTTGTAATTCAAAGCTAATAACTACAACAATCCTAATATCCTGGTGATGGAGGGTGCTCAAAAGTGCTACCCTTCCCCTTCAGCTGCTCCAGCTCCTGTCTCAGTTGAGCCATCTGCTCCATTTGCTCTTGCAAGTGAGCCATCTGGTCCATATTCTCTTACATATGAGTCATCTTCTCCATCACCATATTCAATGTGGCCCGAAGCTCGGTGACTTCCGATGATTGTGATTGTTTGCTAGACGTTGCTGTACTAGACATAAAGGATTGTGAATAACAAGTATTCGCAAATGAACCTAACCCGAATATCCATCCACAACGGTCCTTACCACCGATAACATCAAAATACGTCTGAGTCTCATCAACAGATTGTTCCTCTTGAGAATGGCGCTAAATGGTTTGTTGTATTTGGTCCTATTAAAAACCAATGTTTACGTTAATAAGAGCTTATTCATAATTTTAAAACTAAATGATTATAAAAGAAATAATAATAAGGCATTAAGTTCACATACATTTAGTTCTTTACATAGACTGTTGACGAATGTCACACCGTCATGCTTGTTGGTGTGAGTATGCAAAAACAACTGAGTAGGTGTAGGAGGAAGACCCAAAGACTTTTCCTGCATATTTAACCCAAATGTTTAGATGTAAACTATATTTAATAAAAATTTCAACGGAGTTTCCCCTAATTTATGATATGCCCCCTATTCAACAAATAAAAAAACTCAATACAGCCATATATGGCATCAGGTATTTATACCAATACCATTATCTATAATACAACAAAGTTAAACACGTACAAAATAAGTGTGAGGTTTAGATACTTACAAGTCTTTGTACATGCTCATGGTGGGTTATTGATCCTCCCGTATGTATGGAAAGTCTCTCTCCTCCAGGCCTCCACGTTTGTTGGTGGAGTTACGCCCTGAGATTGTCATTGCCACAGGGCTTCTCCAATACTCCTGCCATCGACTCCATATTTACTCCGAAATAAAACATAGTCGTACACCAGCTTTGCGTATACCAATAAAGTCACAGTAACGTATACGAGCTCTACTCTTCGATATTCTATATATGCTGACGTCCAAACTAAAATCCTAGAAAAATTCTTTTTGAAATAAGAAGGAAAACATTTAAAGCAATATCAAGTCATAATATTTATGTAATTAGTGTATATAAAGCAATATAAAAGAAAAGTAAATGTTTATTGTACCTCAAACTCCTGAAAGTAAAATTCCTTTATTGCCTGAGAGATATTCTTCCAGACATAACCCTCAGGATCAATCCGTTTTTAAAATTTGGAAGTCGTATTTCTGAAACACGGTCTAGACGGAAGCAACGTAATATAAGAAGTAATTTGATAAAATGGAAAAACTGATAAACCTATAACTTAATTATAAAGAAGTAGTCATTAATGTGATTTCACTTATAGAGCGCCATCAACTGCTATGTACTTTCTTCCATTTGGCCCCTGATCTCTAAGCTTGCAGATGTCTCTTCCTTTCGATAAAGCAATATGGGACGATATATGAGTTGGGGATGGGGGAACGGATGGTGTAGTATGTGTTGCAGTAGGTGATACCTCATCTGCAGTTGTAGGTTCAGAAAGGGGAGGAGGTGAACTATTGGGAGCTACAGAATGTGACGATCCACCTATATAGTAAGTGCCGCCGATCAAGTCGCATAACCTCACGTTGTCTCTTTGGTCCCATACGACGAACTTGAAAATCATTGTTTATCGAATTTTATACTTATATAATAATTTGAATTCAATATTTGATACAATATATGGAAAAGAAAATAAGGTGATTTGTTGTATGTCATATCCACGTACAAACGACGAAAATGACAGTTAACAATTGTATAACAAAAACAATAACAACCCTCAGTCAATAGGGCATAGGACAAATTCTTACACATACATCAATATATCAACGTTTAGTATATTGCAATGATAAATTAAAATGATATAATT
This sequence comes from Erythroxylum williamsii, assembly GCA_027564335.1. Taxonomy (NCBI): domain Eukaryota; kingdom Viridiplantae; phylum Streptophyta; class Magnoliopsida; order Malpighiales; family Erythroxylaceae; genus Erythroxylum; species Erythroxylum williamsii. The sequence continues at coordinate 5,792 of JANITW010003873.1, read as the reverse complement.
ATTGTGTTTGATTCCATGTGACATGGGATTTGGTAAAGGTAAATGAGTTTTCAATGTCTGGATTCCCGACAAGTATCTTGGCTTGTTCAAACGCACTAATTGAAACAGTGATACTTCTTCCCTCAGGTGTACGCTTTTAAACACCTTCTTGTAATAGCGTTTTTGCTATAGCTAAACTTCTTGATGATACACTGAATGCGTCGCTGGTCTTAGTATGAAAGACTAGCTTTCCAGATAAACTACTAGAGGGAACTGATTTACCAAAAACACAATCAATATATAACTTTCATAATGTCATATTAGAAAACGGTTAAACGAACCAATAATGGATATTAATGCATACATGAATATCCAGACGAGGTTTGTGGAATTGACGAATTTTGCTTAAGAACCAATCTTCCTAATCTTTTACGTACTGTATTAACATCGCTCTCGCCTCTATCGGCATACATGTCATCTTCGAGATTTAAGGAAGCTTAAAACATGTAGTATAGACCATCAAATATGAATATATATAATCATTTCATAAAGGGAAATGAGATGCACATAATAAGGAAAGAGACGTTATCCAGATCATACTAAACTCCTTGAAGTAGAAGATCGGCCATAGAAGGCAAACGATCCTTAGTGTATGAAGTGGCAATTTTTTGTGCATACTTTATTCCTTCGGTTGGAACAATTTTGTCACATTCCTCCCAACGGAAGGAATGACTACCATCCAGAACTAGTCGCCCTGTCGACATTTCTTGAATAAGATTTGCAATGAAATTCTTTACATAATATAGTGAAAACGAAATAATTTATCACACTCATTAAAAAATTCAATTACAAACACAATTTAATCACTATCATAACTTAATTGTAAAGTAAAATCATCTTCTTCTACAGATGAATAAGAATCAAACTCAAGCTCCTCTTCAGATCTCTGACCCTCGTCATCCTCTCCAGATGAAATATCAACAAATTCGTTCGATGGGTCGTTTAAGGTTCATTATCGTCATATGTCATAGTTTCATTTATAAATGTGACATCTTCCTGAAACGCTTCAGTGTCAACTCTCTGCTCTCTTTTTTTATGTGATTGGAAAACACCTCTAGGTTTAATTGTACAAACCACCAACCAATCTATCTTGTTTCATCGTAAGCTTAGAAAAGGGGCATAACACACCTGTTTCGCTTGCATTGCCAAAACGAAAGGTTCAAACTATCTCAATCTTCTCTTTATGTTGACTTCAACTAGATTGTATCGGCTATGCACTTTGGTTCCAACATTTGAAGTCGGGTCATACCAATCACATTTAAATATCACACATCACTTAATTAGCAAAGCAGAGTACTCAACTTCAAGTATTTCAATTATTTTACTATAGTAATCCATCAATTCTCCCTGTATGGCAAGTCCACTGTTTATTGTTGCCATGCTATGCCCATGATATTCTGTATGGTATTTGTATCCTTTCACGAAAAGCATTGGATACGATTTAATAGGTCACAGAGGTTCCTTTGAAAAATCACTAATGAACTTGTACTCTATTAGATTTTCTACAGCCTACATAAAAGAAATTATCATACCATTAATGTATAATGTCATGGGAATAGTTAAATATGGTATTGAACTATTATAATAGTTGTAAATAAGAACTTACATATCTCTCGAACCATCAAGGAAAGTGTTTTCCAACTTCTTTATTGATATCATCCCGTGTGCTGTCTGGCATTATGTCGCGTAACAATGCCTTGTACAATTTAAATACGTTATTATGTATTTCAGTAATGAACAGCACAGAAATATAAAGGAAGAAACCACAATGTTCAACTTACTGCATGAAAGGTTGAACCTCCTGACAGTTCAATAAAATGTAACCATGTACAGTCTTAATTACTTCCTCTGTTAACATTCTTCTTGTTGGACACCCATATGTTCATCCAGGATAGGTGAAAATGGACAAGTTACCATCAACGTCAGTCGTTCCTCCCTCATCGTCATTACGAGGAACTTTTCGTTCCCTTGTGTGAACATTTGGCTCAAAATAATGTCCATAAAATATACTAGCTTCCTCCACTAAATAAGCATTACATATCGATCCTTCATCTCTGGCTTTGTTTTTCACATTTTTTTAAGTGATGCGAATACCTATATTGGACAAAATGGTTATTACAATTTTGTAGTAAATATATAACAATATGGTTATGGCAATAATTTTTTTTTCACTTACCTCTCAAATGGATACATCCATCAATATTGAACTGGTCTGGCTAGTTTTACCTCGTGTGCTAAAAGCACAGGTAGATGCTTCATACAGTCAAAGAAGCTTGGAGGAAAAAACCTTTCTAACTTACATAGAATTACTGGAATTTTCTTTTCGAGTTTCTCCATGTCCACCAACTTGAATTCAGATGATGTTAAACTTTTGAAAAACACACTTAATTATGCTATTACTTCTCAAACCTTATTTGGTAGCAACTCCCGAAATGCAATTAGAATAAGCCTTTGCATAAACACATAACAGTCATGACTTTTCATTTCAAATAGTTTGTACTTCCTTAGGTCCACACACCTAGCCAAGTTCGAAACAAAACCATTGGGAAACTTCAGACTTTTCAACCATTCACACAAAAGCTCCTTTTGTTTTTTGTCCAAAGTGTAACATGCTTTTGGATATTTTCTAATGGAAAGATCTTTATGTAATTCATTCCTTCAACAAAAAAGTTGTAAATCAACTCATGATTTTGCATTGTCTTTTGTCCTTTCTTCAATATTCATAATAGTATTGAGCAAGTTGTCAAAAATATTTTTCTCAATATGCATGACATCTAGATTATGACATATCAAATTCATTTTCCAATATCACAAATCCCAAAGTATGCTTCTTTTTCTCCAACCAAAGTTTTGACTAATGCTTGTATTTACTTCATCTACTTCAAATTATGTTACTTTCAACAAGCCTAATTCCTCAATCTTTTGCAAAATCGCTTCACCAAATTTTATAAGCAGAGGAGGTGTTTTGACCACCCTATTCTTAATGAACTTTTATTTATTGTGCCTAAATGGATGATCTGAAGGAAGAAATTTCCTGTGATTGTCAAACCAACATATTTTGCCTCCGTTTGGAAGATAAAATGCATTAGAATCATTGCCACAATAAGGACAAGCTAATTTTCCAACTATGCTCCATCTAGATAACATGGAAAATGTTGGAAAATCACTAATGGTTCACGTCAAAGCCGCCCTTAACACAAAATTCTATTTCAGAGAGACATCTGTTAAGTCAAAATGATGTTACATAAATGATTTTGATGAAGTACAAATAATAATGAAAAGAAAACAGAAGAAAAGCAGACGGAAGAAAAGCAGACGAAGAAAAAAAAGAAATCTAAATTGAAAAGTAGACGGAAGAAAAACAGACGGAAGAAAAGCAGACGAAGAAAAGCAGACAGAAGAAAAGCAAGACGGAAGCAAACCACGTCAAATCAAGAATCAGTTTGAGTTAGTTACAGAACTCAACTGAATAACCATTTCTTGAAAGAAGCAAGAATCAAGAATCAAGAAGCAGTTGAAGACGAAGACTATAAATATGAGTCAGAATCGAAGATTGAAAAGTTACGAAAAGTTACGAAACAAAAATTACGAAGATTGCAAAAGTTACAAAAGTTCGCAATACTTGAGAGATACTATTGTGTAAAAAATCTAGAGCTATTTTTCTGTAACAAAGCTTGAAAAATCTTTCAGTTGAAAGTTGTGCAGATAGCCTGCAGAGGCTAAGTGTGAAAGAATACAGATTGTAAGAGACCTGAAGAGGCTCGGAGACAAAGAATACTTGTAACGTTTTTTAGAGATAGTGAAATCTCATAAAGATATCTGAGGACTGGACGTAGCCCACGGTTTGGGGTGAACCAGTATAAAAATCGCTGTGTCAACATCTCTCAAATCTTATCTCTCTTATCTTTTAATTTTTGATCTTACTAGTTATTATACAAGTTTTTGAAAAATATTTTTTAACTTTGATTTTCAGTAGTTCTTATGAAAAGTGTTGGATTCTGAAGTCCAACATTCGGAATCGAAAGACATGGAGGACTCATCATCCAACTTAGAGATCAAAACAATTGGTAAAGTTCCAATTGGTAGTTCAGATCGGTTACTTCGGTACATTTATTCCTCGTGGTCTTAAGCTTCTAAAGCCTCCAAACTTATTCGTTCAGGCTTAGTGATTTAAAGACATACCTCAAATATTTTTGGACTAGTCTTGTCCCTAGCAGTCTACTAGCACCACTTCCATCTGAATTTAAACATCTTAGAGACTGAATTAGATTCCGATCTCTTCCTACCATTTGTAGCTCCATGTCTCTAGATTACCATAAGTGAAAAATCATCTCATTTAAACCTCTACTGATCTAGAAAACATCAAAAGTAATGAAGTATGTTCAGTGAGATAACACCAGTTCATATGATTGGAGAACACACTCACTGTACCCATCTCACTATTCTCACTTAATCTCTCTCCATATAATTCAGATAGCTTTAATTTTTTGGTGGAGATGAAGAGCAACTTCTTCTGAATCCAATGGTTCAAGAATCAGATCATTTGAATGTCAAGAGAAGAAGTTATGGCCAAAAGACTCTGACACGTTTCTACCCTTAATTAGAGTGTACATGCCTCAGTACGAATGCCATAACTTTTGCTACAGATATCTGATTGAATTCTTTGTTTGACCTTTGAAATGAGGACTTTGAGATCTACAACTTTCATGAAGACCTCAAAGGCGAAATCTATCTTCTACCTTCTGCATCGTCTGCTTTTCGATCGTCTGCTTTCTTCCGTCTGCTTTTCTATCGTCTGGTTCCTTCCGTCTGCTTTTCTATCGTCTGCTTTCTTCTGTCTGCTTTTCTATCGTCTGCTTTCTTCCGTCTGCTTTTCTATCGTCTGCTTTCTTCTGTCTCCTTTTCCATCGTCTGCTTTCTTCCGTCTCCTTTTCTATTGTCTGCTTTCTTCCGTCTGCTTTTCTATCCAAAATGTCTCCACTTACAAGAATCATAACTTTTGAATCTGATATCCAAAATTTTCATACTATATATCAACGGAAAGATAAGAAGAAAATCTACAACTTCATGAGGGCCCTAAGAGTAATTTCTCACTTTAAGAGGGTCAAAAGTTCACTCAAAGTTTCTATCCCTAAACGTCCATCCTAACAACATCAAAACTTCAATTAATCATAACTTCTAGCCCCGATGTTGAAAATTTTCATAATTCATGGCATTAGAAAGTTGGAAACATATACTACAACTTTCATTAAGACCACCTTGGATAATTCTATCTAGATCAGTACAGTTTTGCCATTGAAGTTTTTTGAAAATCATTCCTATACTTAGGATGGCTTATCAACACGTCAACTTCACATATTCACCCACAACTACATACTCTTCGATACTATTAAGCTCCACCTCCACCAATTCATTTCAAATGCAATTCTAAACTCCAACATGCTTTTCCCAAGCAAATACCCAACAGCAAACTCAATAAGGAAGAACATGCACATACACATTCCTTTTTCGAAAGTCAGACGAAACCTCACACACTGTCTATAAAACAACACAATCGTACATAAAGGAGAATACTAGTATCTCATTCTCAATTCCAATCAAAATAAAATGTTCATGCACAGCTTTAATTACATATCATCATATCTATCATAACTAACCATAATATACAAGATACACGAGATGCTCAATGTTTGATATGCTTGAAAAGCTATCCAAAAGCTAGTTACTAACTTAGTACAAAAGTATCTAAAGTC
>JANITW010003776.1:0-10852 GCA_027564335.1 Erythroxylum williamsii | reverse complement strand
CGGCTGCCCGCTTGTGGCCCACGAGATCCTTGAGAAATCGGACTCGTTTTGTTTACGGATTTACCCTTGGTTTATCCCACATTTTTTTTTAGCTACCAAGCATATATTTACTTATTCCGATGCTTCTAAATCGGAGTCAGATTCGAATTAGTCCAAATCTTCCCACATTGCCATCATGCTCTTTTTGTTTCTTTTTACTTTTCTTCAATTTTCTTTTAAGCAATGGACATTCAGAATTGTAATGTCCTGGGTTGTTGCACTCGTAGCAGATGATAGAGGTTTTCTCAATTTTAGCTTCGTCTTTGCTATTCTTTTTAAAAGAAAAGTCTTTATTTCCTTTCGCTTTCTTTTTCCACATCCTTCGAATCTTTCTTAAAATGAAGGATAATTCATCATCATCTTCACTTAAATCTTGATCAGATTCACTGACATCATCATTCTTGATTTCTTCAATCTTTAATGATTTTAAATACATGCTTCTATTTTTCTATTTCTTTTGATTCTTTTGACTAGCCTTTAATGTGATAGACTTATCTCTTCTACGTTTATCTTCTTCATCAAGTTCTACTTCATGTATCTTCAATTAACCAAGCAATTCATCTAGCTTCAGCTTGCTTAAGTCATTGGCCTCTTGTATTGCTGTAACCTTAGGTCTCCATCTTTTAGGTAGACTTTTGAGAATCTTTCTGACATGATCTTGATTATCGTAAATTCTCCTAAGAGCTTTAAGTCCATTAATGATTATTTGAAATCGTCCAAACATCTGATTAATAGTCTCCTCATCTTTCATCTTGAACAACTCATACTGATGAAAAAGAATACTGATCTTGGACTCTTTCACTTGATTTATGCCTTTGTATGCAATGGCTAATGTGTCCCACATCTCCTTTACAGATATGCATCCATGAACCTTGTCATATTCACTTCTTCTTAGGGAACAACTTATAAAGAACTTGGCCTCAGAGTTCATCTGAAATCGAGCTTTTTGATCAACTAACCATTTTTCACGAGAGATGAAATTGCCTTCATCATTTGTTGGTGTATATGGACCATTCTCGATGATATCCCAAAGATCAATATGTGTGGATTCTATGAAGAGCCACATCCTCTCCTTCCAATAATGATAATCCTCACCATTGAACGCAGGAGGTCTTGTGACCGAGGCACCTTCAACTATAAAAATATGTGATTCAGCCATATATCTTTGTCCTCACTTTGTGATAGTGTTTCTTGGAAACCTCGCTCTGATATCAACTAAAGTAAAGCACTTGTTAATATAGAAATCCAATACGATATGTAAACTACACAAAAAGGTGGTTAAATTGTGTAATCTTTTCGAAAATATTAATCTTTTAAGACTTGCATTTCTTTACAAAAAATTCAAATGATTACTAAAACACTTTGCTAAAGTTGATAAGCAATGCAATCACAAGTAATATTTTATACTCGTCTAACAACAAGAAATTAAAAGTAAGGGTTAGAGAATAGACGCTACGATTTTATACTGGTTCACCACAAACCTTAGGCTACGTTTAGTCCTCAAAGTTAGTCTAAGATTTCACTGTACTCTTCAACTTTACAAGTATTTTTTTCTACACTTACAAAACCTCTTTAGGTCTCTCTCACAAAGTATTTTTTATCAACTATGTTAGCCTTTCCAGGCTCTAGCCTTCCTTTCTCTCTTTAAGAAAAGTATTTTTTGAGCTTTAGGTTACAAATGTATTCGCTCACTTCTTTTGCACTTTAAATACAGAATATTTACTAAGGTAAAAGCATTCGTTATCTTAGTCTTCAACTAGAACTAGTACTTATAGACTAAGTCTCCAACTGTCTTCTTGAAAACTGCTTCTTGAATCTTCTAAAAAGGTTATTAGTTGATTCCTATAACTAACTCCAACTAGCTAACTGTTTGACATTCTAGAATCTCCCTTTTGTATCATCTAGAATAATGCTTCTTCTATTATTATGTTTTGTCTATTATTCCGATTCGTCTATTATATCGCTTCGTCTATTGTTGCGCTTTGTTTGTTGTCACGCTTTGTCTGTTGTTACGCTTCATTTGTTGTTGCGCTTCGTCTGGTGTCGTGCTTCGTCTGGTATAGCACTTCATCTGTTGTTGCACTTTGTCTGTTATAGTGCTTCGTCTGGTGTAGCGCATCGTCTGGGATAACGCATCGTCTGGGATAGTGCTTCGTCTGGTGTTGACCACGCACCTTTTATTTTGACTAAGTGTTACTTACATTTTTTTGCACACTTAACAAACTTATCAAAACGGTTCATACATTTCTAAGATTATTATTATTTGATTGTCATCAAAATTAATAGAAGTGAAGTCCTCTTGAATTAACATATAAATCATGTCTAATAGCCTCTAAGGCATTAGAACACATTTAATTTAACCACCATGGTCATATCGATCCAATGGACTCGGTTTTACACACTTAGAAGCTTATGTGTCGAAAATCTCCAAGATTTCACATACAGATGAACTCTAAGTTCATATAAGGGCATATAACATTATAAATCATTAGCATGAATACCAAAAGGATTCAAATTCATCTTTAAACTCATATACGACCATGTATATATCAATATACAGTAGTATCTCCAAACACATAACAATTACCAAAGGGCTCAGAAAGTCCGGCATTACAAATGTGTTATTACCTAGGTTCAAATATGCCCTATTTGTTTTCTTAAGGAGATTTTTTCCTAGGTAACATAACATTAATATATGGCTATGTTCAAGTTATATTTAAAGTAGGTACAATTTATTTTTCCAATTGCTTAAAACATACCCCATATACCAATTAGGTGCTAGTATAAACTCGTGTTCATCCCTAAATTTGAAGCAATTTTTATATAAAAGTTAGAAAGAGTTATCTGAATTAATATAGAGCGGAATATATCTCATGTGATAGTTATATTAGGGAAAAAATTAGGATTTTTCGTGCTTAAAATAAAGGCAGCTCAAAATAATTAAGAGTTTATGGATAAAGAGTTTTGAAGAAGTTGAAACCAAGTTTACAGATAAAGGAAAGCAATTAGGAACTAAGAAAAGCTAATGGGATTAAGAAGAAAAAAATTTGGGAACAAAACAAGAAGATCAATCAAGATTCATCAAGGACTTTTGATTGATGTGATATAGCAAGCATACAAAGTAGCTGTATCTAGAAGTGGCGAGAACGGGTTGATCTTATAAAGACTAGAATTACTAATATTTACTATCTTTTTAGTTTCTAATTTAACAAAATGTGGTGCTTAATATTAATTAAATTCAAAGTTAAAACAATAAACTAAAATGATCAATACAATTAACTAACTAGAACAAAGATAAAACTAAGAAACAATTAAAGAAGATAGTGGTGCTTGAAATTCGAATCCCTTTACGAATTGTCATAAAATCATGATTTCATTAGTAAATTTAATCTAATTATGGTATCTTTCTCAACATTATTAATACTTATCGCTATATTGATTCATTGAAATCTCTTTCTAATTAAAATCCCCAGAGTTGCATTAATCAATTTTTAAATTTTACTATTTTGACCCTAATTTGGAAGATTTATGTCTACATAACTCTTGGTTTACTTTTAACTCCTTTAAGTTATACTAGATCTATTCATATAAAGTATATCTTATTGTCAATCATATGAAATCACACATGAATTGACATGCTAGCAAAATTAATTCAAGAATAATTAAGAACATATAATTAATTCTTAATGAAACTAAAGAATGAATTAAATTAAAATATGATCAATATAATGTCTATCCATAGTTTTATCTAATCCAAGTACCAACAAAAGTTTAGTTTCTCATCATAAAAGACATAATATCAAAACTAAACGAAAAATGAAAAATGAAAAACTAAAAGAAATAGGATGAAATACCTTTTAATATTTAAAAAATCTACTTTAGATTTATGAAAATCCACTTTAAATGTGTTTTCTTTCTTGTTCTATATTCTTTCTTTCGTCATAATCCATCAATTTGTGTTTCAAAATCCTCACTTTTACTTTTCCTCTAAGTTATACCTTTTACATTTCAAAAATTAGGTTTCTAAGTGGTACATCGTCATTAATATGGGTGTGTGTGGTGGCTATATTGATTAAAAATTATAGAAATCTTGAATCTGGAATGGACACGAGGTTAACATGTGCACATAAATATGTCCATAAGACATGATTATGTGCAAAAACTATGTAACTCTATAGAACCATATAGCCATCTTATTTTGCACGAAACATGTTAAATAGGCATGTTGGTCCAAACATAAGTGTGTCCAGAGACCATATGAATTTTTAGCTTCTTCATAACTTGGTCAAAAACAAATATAAATTGACCTAATCTTGTCTTAATTCATTCCTTTTTCTTCAAATAAGTGAATTACAATGTAAAAACATAATAGGAATGAGTTAAGTACGAAAAACAATAAAAGTTCTTAAATAAACAAGCAAAATGTACTAACTATAGGACTAAAAATTAGTCTATTAAGCATTTATCAACTTTCAAGAAATAAGCCATAAGAACTCTATATTTTTTCTTGTTTCCTTTATTGCTAATTTTTTATTATTTTACTATGAATTAATTAGGATACAAATTTACATATGATAATTTGTAAAATGTATGTTTGAATTAATTTTTTTGTTTATTAGGAATCCCACTTTTTTATATTTGTGTATATTTTTATATTATGTTAGGTTGAAGTAAGAAAATACAAGATTCAATATTCTATATAACCTAGGTCACAATAGAAACAATAAAGGTTGCATTAATTCTAGATTTAAGATCCACTATCTTTCTAAGTTAGGGCAGAACATATCAAGGGAATTAATGATTAATATTAATAAATTCTTAAGGATTTTTTATGCGAAACAATTTTTAATCAAAAATACTTAAAGATAAGGATGCTATATGTTTTAACTGTGAGCATACAATTCTAACTTTGGAATTTTTATCATTTTATGTAATTATAGTTGATCATTAAATTATGTAAATTCAAACACAGTACAGTTCTAGGAGGATTCTTATCTAAATCTAGTTATTGAATTGATTGTTTATTCTTAGTATTTTTGAAAATAAAAGAATTAGACTAAACTATATAAAGGGTTAAAGTATAAGACTTGATAGTGAAAATTAGCTAGTAACTAGAATACAAGACATTAAAACTAAGACAAAAGGCATAAATTAGTATAACTAGTATAGTTGGAAACATGTGAAAAAGAAACCAAAGAAAGTAGTATCAAGAGACTTCATATATAAGGAGGACTTGACAAATCATGAAGTTACTGAAGTATGAACATCAGATGGAAAACTAAATGAACCATTGCATATAAAGCTTTGGCTAGAGGATCACAAACCTTCATAGAATAATTTCTTACTATTCCTTTACTTTAGTTATAATATAACAATTTCTTACTATTCCTTTACTCTAGTTATGTAAATTGCTATTTTATTTTATTCTATTATCCTTTTTATCAATTATTATATTATTTAAATTAGACAATACATATATAGTCATTTCGTAATAGTCACTATCTCTATAGGATCAACACTTGATTCACCTAGACATAGAGCATTTTCAAGGACAAAAAAATCCCTTTGGTCGAAATGACAAATGAATATTTCTTGAAAAGCATAAGTTTTTGGCAGTTTGAGGTAAATAAAAAGAATTTTTGGTACTTTAGACAGATGCTTAAACTCAGAAGGCAAGCCTACCCTTAGATAAGTTGGCATGTAGGGAATAGGAAAACCATATGGTTTTGGTATAAAAATTGGATGCAACTTAATCCTCTTATAGAAAGCAATGAAATTCTATTTTTGAGTTTAAAAATACCTGTTCAACAAAAGGTAAGATGCATCATCTTAAATGGAGATTAGAATTGTAGATTTAAAGGTGTTGATCATTTGTTAAACTTCCTAAATCTTTAACCAGAGGCCGGCGAGGATAAGCCAACATGGAATGAGGGAAACTTCAACAATGCTTCCTACTATAACCTCTTCAAAGAAGGTTAACCAAAAGTCCTCTAGTATGAATTGATTTGTAAGAAAATTGTTTCTCCTAAAGCTATATTATAAGCTCATTGGCTCTCAAGAATCGACTCAAAAACAAGGATAGGTAAAGTGGAAGTCTAGGAACTAATGACCCTAAATGTCTATTTCGTAATGCAAAATTAGAGATAATCCTACATCTATTTTTTCAATGCAATTATTCTCATACCATCTAGAAGAGAATACAAAACATAATGCAAATCTATTGTGCACAAATTGATTAGGGAAATATGATTACATGGGCCAGTATAATGTGTAAGCACTTAAAGTAGGATGAGATCATTCTAAACACCACATGGTTATGTTCCATCTATTCTATTTGTAGGGAAATAAATAGCAAGCTTTACCAAGGTCTAAGGAGGGAAGTTGCAGTACTTGGAGATGCTATCATCAGTTGGATTAGAGAAATCTTATTGGTACACAAAGTTTAATCTAAGATCAACCAAATAATGAAAAATTTCTGGAGGATTTAAAATTTTTATGTTATAATATTGTTACTAACAATTGTGGTTGTATCATAGACTTACTTAATCAGTTGTATGGCTATCTTCCTGGATAGTTCTTGTACCTTTTTACTTATGCAAGCTTCGCTTGTGTTAATAAGTTTTATTAATTTTATACAAAAGGTTGATTTCTAATAGTCTAATAATATTTTTTTTGTATGTCTATTATTTTTTACTTACTTAATTTTAGACACCATTTCTTGATCTTGTGTTTGTTGTTGAATTTCGTGTTTAAATTCTTAATGTTATAACTATCAAATATAGGGGAAGGATAAGAAGGAAAATATTTTATAGGGGATTTAGTTATTAAGTCACATATGTTGAGATTAGACATTTGGAATGAAAGACATGGTGATAGATATTTGGAAGTTCAACTAGTATGAGTAATGCATCGTGAAATTTTCAATGGGACCCATATCAATCATAAATTTTAGGTACACTATAACTTGTGGCAACTATACAGAAACCAAATTTTATGGGGGAATTGGTCCCAAAATATGTCCTATATTGATACTTATAATCCAGGGTGAGAGACTTTGTCAACTTTGCTTGAAATAGTTAAGATCCACTTGAATTTCTATAAAAATAGTAGCAAGAGGAGAAGCAATTCTCAAGGAGCTCATAATGAAATCCATTGCTAAAATCAAGGCCCATTTCTAGAGAAATAAAGAATGTCTTTAAAACTAATAGGCCTTTACCCATAACTTAAATATTCTTATTTGACAGCTCATTAAACTTATCTTTGGAGAGAAGTAAGGTGTCTTATCTGGCTACACCAAACCAAGTTCAGGGGAGTGAGTGGATGCAACAATTTCAAGGAGTAAAGAGGAGCTAAAGGTTGAAGAATAAGAGAAAGAAGGGAAGACATGACTACTATTCAAGAAGAGAAGAGTGAAGAGAGAGAAAGGAGGATTCAAAGAAGAAGAATGTCGAAGAAAATACCTTAGTCAATCACATATCTAAGGAGTTCTATTATTCCTTTATATACTGGTAGTTTTTTAATAAAGAGGGTACTAATTGATCAACTTAATATTATTTGATGCCATTTAACCTTATTCTGTTATCGAATATGATATGTCTGAAGGCTAATAAAACTTTATTTGGAAAGACAAGTGGAAAGAAGACATTGTTCTTATATTTAGGATAAATGAAGGGCTTGTGCGAAAGTCCAAAAAACAAATTATAAAGAAGAGCATATTAAAAGGCAACCCAATTTTTATTTATTTATTATGTTTTGATTTAGGTTTTATAATTTGTTTTTTATTAGTAATTTGAGGTATTGCTTAATGTTAAACTTATAGCTTGAAATTTGTTTCGTTGAACCTTAACTAACTTCTCACATATTAGTTTTTAGGATTAGTGCAATGCGATTTTTGTAGGTTTATAGGTTAACATGATAGGAACACACAATTATATCTACTCATATGTTAACCCGCACCAGATTCTAGAGAAAAAGATTTGAACACAACTTAAACAAGTCACCATGTAAGCCCTACGTAGAAGAACACTCTAGTATGTTCACCCTATGTTCTTATTGTATAAAGAACTAGTAAGTACTTATATTAAAGGTGAGGTGTGCGACAAAGTTTTTAGAAGACCAAATAAGGAGGAAGAAAAAGGAACAAATTGAGTTAGATGAAAAAATAAAACAAATAAAGTACAACTTGAAGCTTGCTATGAATGATAGCAAGGAGTTGAAATATATTAATGGCATATATTATTGTTGTTGACATATATTATTATTGTTGACATAGCAATATATTTTGTTGTTATATTTTTATCACTATTGAAATCATAAGGATAAGAATGTTGAATATGAATAAGGATAATGTGAGAACTGCTTGTATTGTACAAAAAACTTAAGTTAATATGTGTTAGTTACTCCATTCATATGTAAGTACATATGTAATTATATTCGAAATAAAGTTCAAATTGTGGCAATATATTTGAGAAGGAAATCAAAAAAAGAGAATATAAAAAGTTCCATTTGATAAGCTTATGAATTATTTGACAATCGTAAACCTATGACCCCTATACCTTTGACATTTATAAACCAACAAAGTTGAGATTCATATAATAAAATGTTGCAATTCTAATTCATAATGAATAAAGTGGATCTAACCAATTTGCATACAAAATAAACATAATGGATCCAACTAGGATATACATGCAAAAAAATATTAAAAACAGATCCTTCCACAATTCTCTATAAACTAGAGTTGCCAAACAGAATTCTCTGCAAACCAAAATTGGATCCAACTAGAAGTAACGTACAAATTTTACAATTATACACCCAAAACATAATGGATCTAACCAGAATTCTCTATAAACAACTCATACACAACTATTTGTCATTTACACTTTGTTAACTTCTAATTTGAATTTTAGAAGCTTGTTCGTTTGAATTACTCACATCTCTTTATTTGGAAGCTCATTTTTGCAATTTTCTTGATGTGATACTTAAGGTTTCCTTTAACCTCAAGCCTCTTGGTTGGAATTATAATTGAAATGTATTTGCTGATCTAAATGTTCTTTTTCTATTTAATGGTGGAGGTGGACCTACGGATGACTGTTACAAATGAAGTTAAAATAATAAATGATTCATTGAACCCAAATATAGATGAGGAAAAATATACATGAATAATATATGATAACTGAAAATTTGTGTCAAACTATCCTCAGCTCCATCAAGATCAAAAGGCTATTGCTAACCTCAGATACACCAACTTTAGAAGGTTGTCAACTAGAAATTATTATTATTGTTAGATCTTCACTACACCTAAATGACTGTATAGTATTGACATATCAACTAGTAGTTACCAAAATACACATAAATTACAAATTTATGTTAAATTACAAGCCTCAACTCCATGTTGACTAGAAGAAAGTGGATCAAATTTATAGCTTCTATTTTTATGACCACTTTTTTAACATATAGTTGGAATTTCCCCTTCTGTGATAGCCTACGAGAATTTGTCTCTCACTTTAGTGCATCTTTATCATATTGTCTATTCTTTTTATGCATACTAGGAATAAATCTTTCCAAAGATGGATGCAACTCCTCGTTGGTATTTGGTAGCCATAATTTTCCCCCCTAATTAGTTGTATGACTTTCTCTTAAAATTCCAAGAACATGCCTTTATGATAATTGTTATCCATATATGACTCTAGTTATTGTTTGGTATGGAAAATGACACTAATTGCCTGACTATAAATATACTCATAGAGTTCTCATACCCTATAACTGCAAGTTCATTCCCTCCCCAGTCAGATAATATGTATGTCAACTTTATTATTCAGTTGATACTTCTTGTCCCAATTCTAAATAACTCTCCATCTCATTGCTTCCTTTTTATTCTTGTTCAATTTTTTTCATCACCTCAGGTGCTATATACCCTTCCATCTCTTGTCTTACTCCTTAAAGTTAGACTACCTCAAAATTAACATGGTTATAATATTCTCCAATATGCTAATGATATGGTAATATTTTATCACCAAAATCCAAAAGTTGAATGCCTTACTTATGTAGGTTTCCATAATTGGACATTTGGAATCAATGCTTTGGAAAGCCCTACTGTATATTCCCTTCAGATATTCAAGCAAGTCCTCTACTCATCATGGTGTAATTAGTTTAATTTGATGAACCTGTCATCAAATCCTTAAAGGAATGTTTCCCAGGCATAATTCTAAAATGCTTTTCTTATATCCTTTCCCTTTTATTTCCCTAACCAATTATGATGTATATGCCTTGCACACATCCTAAGTGTAGTAGAGGGCAATACATCATTTTTGGATTGCATGAATCTTTGTAAATTAAAAATAACTAGTTAAAAGCCTCTATAGATGCAAATATGTAAAAATAACTTAAATTTGGATGAATGACCCTTTGCATATAAGAAATAATACTTATTCCTTCACCATCTCCAGGATATAAATCAATGGCTAATTTGTTATTCCTTCACCATCTCCAGGATATAAATCAATGGCTAATTGATCTACAAACCACATCTATCTCTCAAAATTCTCCACTTCAATTATTACCTACGCAATCGGATAGATTCCTCCATTACCATAAACTCCTATGACACTTAGAAGATGTCTCTAGTACTTTGTTTTTCAAAAAACATCCCTTCATACTAATAATTGGTCGCAACCTCTTCCACCCCTTCTTTATTACATTAAAACATACATAAAATCTCTTGAACATCAATTTATCTTCATCCTTTCTAATTTAAAGCTTTATTGTAGAACCTGGATTATTTCTTTTAATTTAAAAATATAAATATAAAGCTTTA
>JANITW010003754.1:0-10852 GCA_027564335.1 Erythroxylum williamsii | reverse complement strand
TGTTGAAATTTTGTGATTTTTGAAGTTTTTGAATTTTATTGGAATGTTGTTTTGAATGGACCCTTGGTTATTGTAAGGAATCCTACCCAAGAGCAAAGAGAAAGGCAATCTTGACTTGGTTTTCACAAGCTAATTAGGTGGGTAACATATTTATAGTTATAGTGTAATTGGGCAAATTCTCGCCTATGTGTGTCTATTAAAATTGATTTGTTAAAATTGACTTGTTTGTAAATGTTGAAAAATGCATGATAAAATATGGCTATGTTTTACCTCAAAAGTGGTCATGACTTTTGCATTAAATGAAAATGAGTACAAAGCATAAAAGTATGAGCATAAGAGAGAACAAATATATGTCTTTGTTTAGGCGAGAGTGGAACCATTCTGTTCGTCACGTGCACATTGACAAGAGCCTTCTCCTGACTGCCCGCTTGTGGCATATGAGCTCCAGAATTGGACTCATTCTATTCATGGGGTAAACTTCGGTTTCTCCATTCTATCTCCATGGGACCCTCGAGCTAATTGTTGCACATTGCATCTTTAAACTTGTCATGAATGATGCATTTGATTGTTGTTCTATGAGTATTAAACTAAGTTGAGGAATGTTTGAATGACTGAATATACATATACATACATATATACATACATATATATATATATACATACATACATATACATACATATATAAATATACATACATATATACATATATATATATATATATACATACATACATATACATACATATATATATACATACATACATACATATATATATATACATACAATACATATATATATATATATACATATACATATATATATACATACATATACATGTATATATATATGCATAAGCTTGAATTTGTGGTCAATTGCCAATGACTATTAATATGTTAGTCACTGAGCTGTGTAGCTAACCCCACTATTCCCTCCTCAGGTGCAGAACAAGAAGATTAGCAATCCTTGTAAGGCATCAGAAACTCCAAGATATAGAAACGTTTGTAACTAAGTTAGTTCAATCACTTCTGGACAGCTTCATAAGCATGTTAAAACATTGAGCATCTTATATATGTTGTATTTATGTTAAGCTTTTGTTTATAATGTTAATATGTAATTAAAGTTATATATGAGCTTTTGTTGTTTTGGTAAATAAGTTAGAACTAAACAGTTCCACGGGTGTATGTGCATGTTTCTTTTGTAGTTTGTTCATTTCAAAATCCAAGTCTTTTCTAGGTATAGAAATCGTGTGCTAACTTCGGGGAAAAATCTAGTCTCAATTAAGACAAAATTTGTAGCGCCCCCTTACCGTAAGGTATACACCGGGATGCCCGTAGGTCATACCGATACATAACCTACGACAAGGGTGCACTACAATTCGATCATTTCTAAATCCACATGGCATCAATATAATAAAGTTGTAATATCAAATTCACTAAATATTAAAACCAAAAGATCTTCATTTCATAACCTTAAAATAGCATTTACAAGAAATCAGTTTCCATGATCTATACAGATATTTCCAAAAAGGAACTAAGACAAAATCCTAAACTAGGTCATCCCCAAAATCAACCCCAGCTTATCGACCTGTGAGCCATGCTTCTCTTGCCAACTCGCTCAACAAGGTAAAGAAGTCTTGCTATTTGGAGCTATGAGCCTACTATCACTATCGTGAAAAATAAATGCAATGTGGGTGAGTTTGCGAACTCAGCGAAAAACCATCATCGATGATTTACCCAACTCATGCATATACAAATAGTTCACATTTAGCAATTTATTTGCAATTCAATTTCACTTTTATGAGGCATTTCGCCTTCCATACAATTCACAATTTTTCATTCAAATGTACGATGCATATGTGACACTTTTCATTTATTACGTTGTTGTGACCGTGCGCCTGAGCTCATTTACGTTGAGCCATTGTCTCTGAATAACATTGGGCTTGAAGCCCTGATACGTTGAGCATAAAGCTCTAAAAATCATTGGGCTCGAGGCCCTGTGCGTTGAGCTTAAAGCTCTAAAAATACGGTGGCTGCACCGGTCACAACTGTCTTTATCTGATCATGCATAATGGCATGAATGCACATGTTCAATTCACAACAATTGTGTCACAACCTATCACACTATATCCAATTTCGAATTAAACCAATTAATTTCAATTTTATGCACAATTAGCACTTCTATAACATATTTCAATATTTTGAACACCTGTAGTCCGAAATCAATCAACACAAACACACACATAATCCTTCCTTAACTCCACATGACATAGGTGCATAAAATGTAACACATAAAGGTTGAGAAACTAATTAGGTTATTCACCTCTAACTTCCGAGCTACTGCCGGGAAGTCTCTCCTACGTCGGACGATCGACGTTCCACTTGAGCCTCTACAATAATCATAATATCCAAATATTACTAATTGCACAATTTCAGATATTCAAAGATGCATATGTATCGAATAATTTACGTACTATACATGTTATGACATTTCCGACCCTATTCCCGGATTCTTCCAATTCAATTTTCTAACATCATGATTCAATTGACTAGGTTCCGAACTCTCTAAAATTAAATTCCAAGACATTAGAATTATCCTTAAGTCAAAAATCACTTTCACTATTCAATCACCAACCGATTTCGAAAACCACCGAATAAAATTCCGAAATTCCATTCTTCTAAATTGAAATTCTTAGTCTCTAAATTTCAAATAAATCAAGAACCAATCCGAATTTAACCTCAAAATTCTCTAATTAAAAGAATCACTCTTGGCCTAAATAGGCGTCCTCGCCGCGGCGTAAAATCTTCTGTTCGTCGTGACGTGTGTTGCTGCTCGTCCCGACGTGCAGGCAAAATCCGCTCGCCGCGGTACACACCTTCACTCGTCGCGACGTGCGACAGAAATCGGCTCGTCGTGGCGTAAAAATAAATATTCGTCGCGACGTGCAAAGAGGGGTGGCTCGCCGCGACGTGCGAACCCAGAAAGTCATCCGAAACCCAAAAATCCTCAGATCTTCTTATATAAATCCATTCCTTTCCATTTTAAACACTCTCAAACAACTCCAACTACTAAACATAACTCATTTCTAACCTCAAACCCATCTAAAATCAATTATTCATTAAATACCCAACTCAAAATCTACATTTTCCTTAAAACCTACATCATCCAGAGCTTCTAAAGTCTTAAACAATTTATACCTTCATTCAATGCTCAAATTAAACTATTTAAAACATAAACAAGTAGAAACTTACTTGATTCAAGCTTTCAAAAACCTCAAAGATCACCAATCCCTTAGACTCTCACACACCCACGATTTCACCACAAGCCAAACCGATCATCATCTTCTTCAACACCAAACCAAAGGGGATTGATCAAGGACAAAAGAAGGAACAATTTGTAAGGAGAAATCAAGAAACGAAGCCAAGAGAAGATCCATGATGAGGGAAGGAGAAATTTTCTTGTCAAAAATCAAAGGATCGTGGAAGACAAGAATTTCAAAGGGTAGGGTTTATAACTTAAGGGAATTAAGGGCTTGTTTGGCAAATTTAATTGCCACAAGACCAATCCAAACAATCTTGATCCGATTTCTTATTCAAATTTCTCCCAAATTCCAATGGCTCTAAGCCCTAATTCCTCAAATAGAAATTCTAATCTCCATTGCCATTGGTTAATCAAATTTTGGAACTGGAAGTCTAATTAATCAGTCATTGGTAAATTTTCCGGTCCGGACCTATTACTCCGAAAATTTCAGAAAAATTCCTATAAATCCTCAAAATTAGAAAATGCATATTCCTATACTCCAATTCCCATTTTCAAACCCCTAAATTCGATTCTCACTCCAATTTCATATTTCAAACTCCAAAATCTTATTTCTTACTCTAATTAAATTTCTCACAGCTTAATTGACCAAATCATCTCCAAATTACCAAATTACCCAATCTTATCGGGAATATGTCATACATGTATGTACATTTATGTGCTAGTGCAATAGTTGCCAATTATCTAAACATACATAAGCTAAACAATGCATGTACATGCCAATTATGAATGCAATCTACGGTACCCATCCCATCGGTGACGGGATGTTACATAGATTCCGCGGGTGGAAGATTGCTTGGTGTAGTTGGTGGGATTCGATGGCGTCCGGTTGAAGTTCGGGTGCTAGGGAAGGTAGTCTGTGGGGCAACATCGACAACTCTTCGTGCTTGGCTCTTGGTCCTTGGCATTGTCCCAAATGGTAACTATTGACCTGCAAAAGCAAGAAGCAATAATTACAAAGTTACAGAAAGAATGACAGGAAAAATAGACAGAGGCAGATAATGAAGGTTGACGGTAAGGAAACTTGGGGGACTTGCGTGAATAGGGGCTGAAATTGATCTAGAAAAGCTGTGGAACGAAAATTAGGGATTTATGAGGGTTAGGCAAAAATCAACAAGTAGAGGGAATGGGGTCGATTTGGGGGTTGGCCGTGAGTGGGGTTGGTTGTCGATGGTGAAAGTGATGGTTTGGGTGAGGAGCTAAGAAGGGGGGAAAAAAATTTGGGTGAAGGGATGAACAAGAGGTTTTCGTGGGTTGGGGACCGAATGGACAGAGGAGAGGGAATGAGGTTGAATGATTTGAGTAAAATAATTGTTGAAATCAAAGGGAAAAGAAGGGGTGTGGCCGGCGGTTGTGTTGGAGATTGAAGGGAAATCGGTAATGGGGGCTGGTTGTCCAAACAAGAGGCTGGAAAAAATTTGGGGGCAAAAATTTGTGGAATGAGCGGTAACCCAAAAGCAAAATTCGTTTTTGATTTTTGATTTTTGATTTTTGATTTTTGATTTTTTGATTTTTTGATTTTTTGATTTTTTTGTGGAAGATTAAATTCTAGAAGAAAATAAAAATCATGACATAAAATAACAATAAAAAGAAATTGAAATTCCTAACTAAATAATGAAAATAAAACTATTAAAGAAAGAATAATGACAAACCTGTACACTTTACGGGTTACCCCGAGTATGCTTCTTTACAATCGTTAGCTGGACTTATGTTGTAACTTATCGATTCAGAGATAGGTTGGCAGTGCCAACCCAATTTCGTCAACCTGTTCAATCAGTGAATTTTCATAAAAAGGCTTGAGATGGTGTCCGTTGACCTTGAAAACTTTAGAAGTATCAATGCTCTTAATTTCTACCTCACCATGAGGAAACATGTTAGTAACAATAAACAGGCCAAGCCAACGAGATCGTAATTTTCCTGGGAATAACTTAAGCTTTGAATGATAAAGAAGAACTTTTTGTCCAATTGAAAACTGTTTCCTAGAAATCATCTTATCATGAAAAACCTTAGTTTTTTCCTTGTAAATTTTTGAATTTTCATACGCCTCATTATGAATCTCCTCTAATTCTTGCAATTGCAATTTCCTACTAGCACTTACCTCCAATTGATCCATGTTCAGTTGCTTCACGACCCAATATGCTGGATGTTTAATTTCCACAGGTAAATGACAAGGCTTACCGAAAACTAACTTGTAAGGCAACATACCTATAGGGGTTTTGTATGCAATCCGGTAGGCCCATAAAGCATCATCTAGTCGAATACTCCAATCCTTTCAGTTTGGGTTGACCACTTTTTCTAGTATGGATTTCCCTGTTGGATACCACATCTTTTCATTAATGCTTCGAAAATTTTGTTACAAAAGTGCGTTCCTCGGTCGCTAATGATTGCTCGAGGCATTCTAAACCTGACAAAAATATTTGACTTAACAAAATGAATAACCGTTTTAGCATCATCAAATATATTAGCCTTAGCTTCAACCCACTTAGAAACGTAGTCTACCGCCAATAAGATGTAATTCTTACTGAAAGAGGAAGGGAACGAACACATAAAGTCTATTCCCCAAACATAAAAAATTTCACATACCAGAATGTTTGTCAATGGCATTTGATTCTTTGATCCCAATTTACCTGTTCTTTGACAACGATCGCACGACTTGCAAAACATGTAAAAGTCATAAAATAACTTAGGCCAAAACAGTCCACATTCTAAAATTTTTCGAGCAGTTCTTTTTGGACCGAAATGTCCCCCATAAACAGATGAATGGCAAAATTGTAAAATAGATGAAATTTCCTCATCTGTGACACATCACCTAACAATCTGATCAGAACAAAATTTCCAAAGGTGAGATTCATCCCACACATAATACTTAGCCTCTCGCTTGATTTTATCTTTTTCAGCTCTAGATAGATTATTAGGTAACGACTTAGTTACTAAAAAGTTTACTATGCCTGCATACCAAGGGGTTACCTGTTGAACTTCGAAAAGGCTCTCATCCGTAAATTTATCAAGAAGGATATCAGACGTAGTACTTGATGTGATTTGGTTTAAGTGATAGGCCACCAGATTCTCTGCTCCTTTCTTATCGCGAATTTCCACATCAAATTCTTGAATCAATAATATCCAGCGAATCAATCTGGGCTTGGCTTCTTTCTTGTTCACCAAATACCGTAGCACTGCATGGTCAGAGTAGATGATCATCTTGGTCCCCAACAGATATGACCAAAACTTTTCCAATCCAAAGACGACCGCTAAAATTGTGGAATAATTTTTTTGAGCATCATTGAGTGTCATAGAAGCATAATAAATAATATGAGGTACCTTATCCACTTTTTGTCCCAGCACAATGCCTACGGCATAATCTGATGGGTCGCACATCAATTCGAAAGGTATGTGCCAACGTGGTGGCTGAATGATCGGTGTTGTAGTGAGACGCTCCTTAAGCTCATTGAACGCATTTCGGCGTTGCTCGTCAAAGTCGAATTTCACATCTTTTTGAAGTAATTGGCACATGGGTTACGTAATTTTATAGAAGTCCTTGATAAATCGTCGATAAAAACCTATATGGCCAAGAAAAGAACAAACTTCCCGCACATTCGCGGGGTAAGACAAAGAGCGAATAACATCTATCTTGGCTTTATCGACTTCAATTCCTTTTGACGACACAGTATGACCCAAAATAATGCCTTGATTCACCATAAAGTGACACTTTTCGTAATTTAAAACCAGATTAGTTTCGATGCAACATTTGAGCACTTTTTCAAGGTTAATAATACATGCTTCAAAAGATTCCCCATATACAGTGAAATCGTCCATAAAAATCTCCATGCAATTTTCCACAAGATTTGAGAAAATACTTACCATACACCATTGGAATGTCGCTGGTGCGTTGCACAATCCGAATGGCATTCGTCGATAAGCAAAGGTACCGAATGGACATGTGAAGGTTGTCTTTTCCTGATTCTTTGGTGCCACCAAAATCTGATGATATCCTAAATAACCATCTAAACAACAATAGTGAGATTTTCCAACAAGCCTTTCAAGCATCTGATCAATAAAAGGAAGCGGAAAGTGATATTTTCTAGTAACTAAATTAAGCTTCCTATAATCTATGCATACTCTCCAACCATTTTGAACACGAGTTGGAATTAACTCACCATTGCTGTTTTCAATTACCGTAACACCAGTTTTCTTTGGTACGACCTGTACCGGACTTACCCACTTACTATCTGAAATTGGATAAATTATGCCTGCGTCAAGAAGCTTCAAAATCTCTTTCTTCACCACTTCCATCATGGGTGGGTTAAGTCGACGCTGTGGTTGTCGCACATCTTTCACTTCATCTTCCATCAAAATTCGGTGCATGCATATGGTGGGGCTGATTCCCTTCAAATCAGCTATTGTCCAACCGAAAGTTTCTTTATGCTCCTTCAAAACATTGATCAACTGGCTTTCCTGCACATCCAAAAGTTAATTAGAAATAATTAAAGGGAAAGTATCTTGCTCACCTAAAAAGATGTATTTAAGGTGACTAGGTAAGCTTTTTAATTCTATTGTTGGTGAACTGATTAATGATGGCAACAGCTTGTCTCCTTCTTTTGATGTATCCACGGACTTGAGATGCTGGAACAATGGGTCGGCTGTCTCTTACAATTTGTGAAATAATTCATGCACTTTGCTATCAATCACCACCAAGTCCTTACTCCCATTCCCTAGTGACCTGTCTGTTGTTGGTTCTCTAGGTAACGTGACTTTCTCCTTGGCTGGCCAACGTTGTGCGTTAGTTGATTTCTCCAATTCTCCAGATAACGCCGGCTCTTCCTCCTTGTTCTCAAGCTCCACTAACTCCTTATGCCCTTTTTTTTGTGATGTGAATTGCTCCTTTAATTCTCCAATTGACGCAAACTCCTCCTCCCTTTTTGGACATAACGTTAGCTGCTGGTGTCTCCCAATTGATGCAATTTCTAGATACCTAAGCACAATTGACACATCCTCCACTAATTCCATGTCATCTATAATTCCCAAACTCCAATTCTCTTGTATCCATGTATCAATGAAATCTACAAAGACAACAAATTGCTCATCATCTAGAATTTTCAAGGTATTATAGATATTGAATTTAATTAAGTCACCGTCAAATTCCATAGTTAACGACCCATCGTGAACATCTATTTTGGTCCTCGTTGTTTTCAAAAATGGTCTTCCGAATAAAATCGGAGTAGAGGAAGATGTGTCATCTGTGCCCATCTGCAAAATATAAAAGTCAGCCGGAAAAAGCATGTTTCCTACTTGAACCAATATGTCTTCTAACACTCCTTTTGGATACGCGTTTGACCGATCCGCTAATTGAATTACTACGTTAGTTTCTTTAAGAGGTCCAATATTCAAAGATTTATACACATCATATGGCATGACATTAATGGACGCACCTAAATCCAACATAGCTCTTTCAATTCGCAAATTACCAATTTGGCACGGGATAGTAAACATACTTGGATCTTTACATTTTAGTGGAAGCTTTTTCTTTTGCAAGATGGCTGAAACGTTTTCGCCTAACTGAACTTTCTCATTGAATTTTAATTTCGTCTTTGATGTACAAAGCTCCTTAAGGAATTTAGCATATCGCAAATTTGTTTAATTGCTTCAAGAAGAGGAATGTTTACCTAAACCTTTCGGAATGTCTCCAAAATATCCTTTTTTTGTTCTTCCTTCTTCACCTTTGCTAATCGACTTGGAAAAGGAGGAGGGAGCACCTTGTTGATCACGAATTTCTGTTTCTCTTCAGGTAAGTGCGTTATTTCTTCCTCTATTTCTCGTTTGGAAGCCTTCAGAATTGATTTCGGTAGTTCTTTTCCACTTCTCAATGTGATCGCCTTTGCGCTTTGTCTAGGATTTACCTCTGGTTGTGCTGGAAAATTACCAGAATTTCTTGCTTCTATTCGGTTAACAGTAGTTGCAATTTGGCTTAATTGATTCTCAAAATTCCTTTGTTGGCTTTCCAAATTCTGAATGCTTGCTTCTGTAGTCCGCTGAAACGTCAAAGTATTCGTGGTTAGAGTTTGTAACATATCTTCCAAAGAAGACTTACCTTTGGCAATTGACGTCGTATTTGGATTTTGGCGCTACACGAATGGTGGTCTATATGGCTGAAAATTCGAGGATGGTTGTTGCCCTTGAGGATTCCCTTATCGCAAGTTCGAATGATCGCGTCATCCCGGATTATAAGTATTGAAGAATGGGTCGTACTTCCTTTGATTTGGCCCATTAAATTCACCCACGGCATTCACCTATTCTACGTTGTCTTCCTGTAAAATCGGATATGAATCAGTAGCACGGCCTAACATTGAGCAAATTCCACATACCTTAGCTTCTTTTTTTCTTGTGACCGCTAACTGTCGCACCAAAGAAGTGAGGTCATCTGATATGTGCTTAATTGTTGACATTTTTAATTATTTTCACTTAGCGATTATCGATACAAAAATGATTAAAATACTTACTTTAATTCATATTTGATTTTAGGTACAATTTGGAAGCAAAGAAATTAAAGTGAGTCGAAAGCGTGATATATAGATCATTTTCTGAAGTTTAATATCTACTAGCTTTCATGGAGGAAGGAAAAAAAAGCAAGAGAAATGGAAAATAGATGAGCATGAGCACCGAAGATACAAGGACGGATTCAAGAAGAGTTGTATTTTAATTGACAAATCATCAAGAAGAACGACGTCGCATAAAGGAGAGAAGCTACGGAAATGACTCAACATCAACAGCTACCAAAACGACGCTGCAAGACTTGAATCACGCATCAGGAAGCAGCGTTTTACTCCAAAACGTAGCGTCGCACAGCGTGGAAACAAGTTAAACGCTGCGTGGGAGCATAAGCAGAAGAGGAGCAGCAAAGGTTTTATTGATGTAGACCTTTAATTGTCACATCACCGCATAGTAGACAGAAGCAACAGGAGGAGTGACCCAGAAGCTGGCGGCAGCAGCTCCCGTAGACGCAGGCGTGAGCTGGTGGCTGTCGGCTTGGCTAGGGCACGCAGAAGGCAGCACGCAGGGGCAAAATGAAGGAGCGCCGAAAGGTTTTAAAGCTGCCAAACTTAATTTTCCAATCCGTAGCACAGTGAGCAGTTACAACACAATGACAGCTGCGTGAGTTTGCGTTTAACGCATGGAAATGTGGTAAACGCAGACGAGGAGAGTAAAATATAAACAAGGGATATTCGGTTGAGGCTACAAAATAGGAGGTGAAGCAGTTTATCAGGAAAGACCCATGAAGAGCTAAACATTCCGACGCTGGTTCGGAGGTAAAATTGACACCGACGACTCCGGTTAAGTATTTTTTTAATTATTTTGTTGTTTCTTTCTCTCATTAGGAATTGATTGTGTTATCCGATTTTAACTGATTTGAGTTTCGTGTATGAATAATCAGATTTTCGTTATTATTCGATTATTTGTGTATGAATCCATCGGGTATTGTGAATTGATGATTTTAATGCGTTCATTGAATCGTTAATTTCAAACCCATTGCTAGAATTTCGAT
>JANITW010003744.1:0-10852 GCA_027564335.1 Erythroxylum williamsii | reverse complement strand
CTCAAAACTTAATTTTTACTTAGATTTAAACAATTTGAACTTTTCAAAATTTTAAATTAACATTTCATTTAATACATCTAACTATATCACATAAAGTCATTAGTAATGTAATGAAATACAATTATCATTCTTTTATAAATTATTATTCTATCCAATACATCACACGTATAAGATTTACCAATTCAAAACCATCGTCATTGTTTCTCCAAAGGTTGATTTGGTTATTCTTTAACTTAACAAGTTTTATACGATTCATAATCAAAACAATACATGTATCATTGTGTGTAACTTTATGATTCTCGTTATGTTGATTTAACCAATATGGCATACACAGATAGTCTTGATTATCCAACTTTGTATTCTTACCACTTATGTTAAGCATTAATCTCTTTTGATCCAACACATACAAACCATTTATATAAATAACTTGTTAAACCTAAATTTGGTTTTCATTGCTTTTACAATGAGAAATTGTTCACAGTAAACTTCTCAATCTTAAATTTGGTTGTCATTGCTTCTATTTTAAATTACTTTGAGCTAAGAGAAATAACTCTCACTATCTTATTTAAACAATAATTGTATATGTGAATAGTACCAGTACCTTTAAAGGATAAACAATATCTAACTTATGTTCTTATATGAAAGATTCAGTTATAGTGACAACCATAGAACATATGATAAGTAAGTATAGATAGGTTAATTAGAGTTTGAAGCCACTTATTGGAATGATTGGGTGGATAGAGCAAAATTTTAGTTCAGTTAAGATTGGAAAAAATAAGTTGTAATACAAACACCTAATAACTATAAGTTATAGATATTAATTTGTAAGTAAGAACGTATAAAAATTGATATTTTCAAATGTTCTACTCTTAAATGCTTGAATTTGCTTCTCAATTCATGAAACAAAAGGATGGATGAGTATTTATAAATGAATCAGAGTAATTATAGTCATCCATTTTAATTTCTTATAATCACCACATATTCTAATATTTCAGTTTGTACCGCAAAATTTTTTATTTTTATCTAAATATTTTGTAAATAATTATAATTTTTTTTTAAAATGAATAACTTCTAAATAATAAATATAATTAATATCTAGACTCTTGTAATAAATCATTTAAACTTCCAAGTGAAAGAATACTAAAACATAGAGATATGAATTGGATCTATTTTTAGAAGTGGAAGATATAGTTTTAGGCAAATGTACCAATGGGTTATGAATTTACTTGTCGTAATTTGGCCTGTTTTGAAATGGTCGAAGTAGACCTCATGTTAAGAATTTATGACCTGAATTCTAGAAGCGCTTGTAACTTGGAACCTACGAAGATCCCCAGCATAGAACTTAAATTAAGGCGTACCTCATACCAAACTTTCAAGTTTAACCGAGGGTTTGTTTGTAATTACACTGAATAAATTTGTTTTATTAATCAATTAAACGACATAAATGTGGTGTTAATTCCGTACGTGTTGGTCATAGTTACTGAAAGTTTCAAAGAAAGAAAGTTTATTGTCATTGTTATGCCCGAATTCATTCACTAGTGAAAATGTTCGGGGTTTTGGAATCTCACAAGTTTTTATCCTTAAAGTAACACCTGAGAAGCAATAACATTAGTGAGGCATTTAATTAATGGCTTCGAAGATTAAAAGGTATTCAGCATACTTTAATGCCAAATATACATGAGCGCAGACTCTATATTATATATAGACATCATCAACCATTAACTTTCACTCATAAGCCTGCCCCCCAAAATTAAGATGGGTTTCTCAAACGTTGCCATCACATTTTTTCTAGTCCAATTGGCTCTTCTTCCTCATCTTCAATCCGTTAATGGAGATGGAGTTGAATCCTTGACCTTGAAGCATAAATGCTCCAAGGTTCATCATTACAGCCAAACTTCGAGTTTTGCATCCAACATGAACGATATCTTCAATTCATTTTTCGCATCAGTCCCTGCTTCGGGCTTTGGTCAAGAAGCGTTGGGCACCAAACACAGCTCAGATCCTATATATGGAATTGCTCTTTGTACAGGTAATGTCAGAAACCAGGAATGCAAAAATTGTCTTGAAGAGGCAGGGCGTGAGATTACACATTAATTTCTTCGTTGATCGTTGGAGGTCGCAACAGTCCCAATCTTTACACATCTAAAGACGTAGAGATTACACAATCTACGAGTAGCAAGATGTATGGATTCTCTCAGTGCACAAGGGATCTTTCTCCTTCTCGTTGCAGTTTGTGTCTTGCAAAAGCTGGCAGGAAACTTACACTCTCATGCAAACGAAGAGTAGGAGGGGAGTACTTTTATGGGAGTTGCAGTGTTAGATATGGTCTACAGCCTTTTCCACAAGCTTGATGCCTCCTTGAAAAAGTGGAATAAGTACTTTATTAGTACATATATGTAATAAGTGCACTTGCGTACATTCCTAATTGAGAAAGAGAAAACCAGTGTATGGTACATATGAAGTAAGTATACTCCCATACGTTCCCATCTGGGCGATGGAACTCGTCTACCTTGTCTACTAGCTTTATAGTTTACAACGAAAACAAGCAAAAAAGTGCAAAGCCTCCGAATATTTCGTAAAATTTTAAGATAATTTCTGAAATTTTAATATTTATAAAATATTATTATTTGCAACCTAAAATTTTACTTTATTAATTTTTGTTAATTATCTGCTACTACATTATTAAATCAGTTGATGTTAGCTTGTTGTGTAGCCCCCTTGTTACCAAAGTAAGTCTCATTTGTTTTACTAACTTGTGGAATACCTCCTCCTAGTTAGCCGGACTACCCCCAAACATCCCGGGGTTTCTCTTTATCCAATTTCTGAGTTAGCTTGTTGTGTAGTCCCCTTACTACCAAAGTAAGCCTTATCTGCATTACTAGCTTGTGGAATACCTCCTCCTGGTTAGTTGGACTACCCCTAAACAATCTTGAGTTTCTCTCCATCCAAATTCCATGTACAGCAGAAGGTAGACAGGTTTTGAAAACTACGGTATCAACTTTGTTCTCTATCTTGAGTTGTGAAGCCGATCTCACCATCCCTTGCCAATCACTAGCATTACTTCTTGTATTTAGTAAGGATGATAACTTATCTCACAGATGTAAAGAGAACCTACACCTGAAAAATAAATGGTTCATGCTTTCCTATTGAGTCAAGCACAACTTACAATGTGAAGACTCTATCTTGAATTTCAACATGTCCTTTATTGGTAATCTCCCTCCTATTGCAAGCCATAAGATGAATGCACGAGCTGGTCATATCTCTTGGTCCTAAACTTGTTTAAACGAAGGAAACTTTTGACTGTTTGATGCCATCAATGTCTTCTACATGATTTTGTTAAGTCAAAAAGACTTCACTTCGATTAATTTTGATGACAATCAAATAATAATAATCTTAAAAATGTATGAATTGTTTTGATAAGTTTGTTAAGTGTGCAGAAAAATATAAATAATACTTAGTCAAACCCAGAAGATGTGTGGTCAACACCAGACGATACATCAATAACAGACGATATATCAACACCAGACAACATGTCAGCAACAGACGATACGTCAACAACAGACGAAGCGCCATAACAGATGAAACGCAATAACAGATGAAGCACGACAACAGAAGAAGTGTGACAACAAAAGAAGCTTGATAACAGAAGAAGTATTATATCAGATGATACAAAAGAAAGTTATTCTAGAACATCAGTTAGTCAGTTAGTTGGAGTTAGATACAGGACTCAACTAATAACGGTTTCTAGAAGATTCAAGAAGCAGTTTCTCAAGAAGACAATTGAAGACTTAGGCTAGAAATATTAGTTCTAATCGCAAACTAAATAACGTTTTTACAAGAGAGAAAATCTAATTGTACAATACTTAAAGAAATTATGTATTCAAAATGCGAAAGAAGAGAGCGAATACATTTGTAACTTGAAGCTCAAAAATATCTTTCCTAGAGAGAGAAAGAAAAGCTAGAGCCTGGAGAGGCTAAGAAAGCAGATAAATAATACTTTACGAGAGAGACTTGAAGAGGCTCTGTAAGTGTAGAAAGAATACTTGTAAAGTTGAAAAGTATAGTGAAATCTCAAACAAACTTTGAGGACTGAACGTAGCCCAAGGTTAAGGGTGAATCAGTATAAAATTGGACGTCTATTCTCTAACCCTTATCTTTTAATTTTCTTGTTGTTAGAAGAATAGATAATAATTCTTGTGATTGCATTACTTATCGACTTTAATAAAGTGTTTTTGTGATCATCTGAATTTTGTAAAGAAATTCAAGAAATCCCGAAAGATTAATATCTTTGAAAAGTTTACACAATTCAACCTCTTCTTGTGTATTTTACATAGTATATATGATTTCTATATTAACAAGTGATTTACTTCAGTTAATGCTCTAAATATGAATAACAATTGGTATCAGAGCTCTATAGTAATTGGATTTTAGGGCTTGTATTTGGGTATAAACTCATTTTTTTCAAATCATTTTTCAGTATGAATGACTTTGAAATGATGCATTGAAGGTGTAGGAATTGTTGATGGTTGTTGTTATTGCCTTTTAACTTTGTTTGAGGCAAATGAATCACGATTTTTGGGTGAGATTTTTGAAAATTTTAGGGTTTTAGTTAATGGACGAAATGGGTTAGAAACTTTCAAGTTTTGGAGCACTTTTGGCTAAAATGGATATAGGAAATCCATAGAGTATGAAAAATGGAAGAAAACTCCTGAAATCATATTGGAAATAGGCGACCGGAGAGGAAGTTTTAGATGGGTCAAACATGTGCACCCCCGGGTCAACTCGCATACCCAGCTCAAGTTTACTCCATTTTTTTAATTCCATCTTTTCATATGTTTATGCACAAGATTAATTAATATTTTGTATTTGATAATTCTAATTGTTTTTAATCTTATTGTGGCATAAATATGATTATTTGTTGACAATAGTGCATGATTATTTTTACTTATCGTAAATTTAAGCACGTGAAACTATTTGTGATAAGGAACTTTTAAATATTAATTTATGTTTAAAATTTTGTGTTTTCCTCTAAAATAACATTAAGATCCATAGGGTAATTAATTATCTTGTCAATAATTACTACTTAGTAGGATGCTTAATATGGTGAAGAAATTTTATTGAAATAGTATGAACTGCACAATTTTTCTATGTTTTCAATAATACATTGGTGATTTGGTTATAATATTTAATAAAGTGTTCTTACTTGTGAATTAGTTCTATATTTGTTTAAAGAACTTTAGTATGAATGATATAATTAATTTTGGGAAAAAGAGAACAAATTGCTTGATTATATTTTAACATGCATATCATGGTTATTGCTCTTGGTTCTCATTCAGCTTTAAGCAATCTGGGAGTCTCTGTCATCTTGACGCTGAATGGAGTGAGCCACAAGTAGTGAGTTGAATCTCTCATGATGAATTTGACTATCAAGCGAATGGATTTGACCCACTGATGATGCTATTAAGAAGGATAAGAAATCCTATGAGGAGTGGGAATACTCTAGTCAATGCTGCTTGATGATTATGAGGTATCACATAGATGAATCCATTCGTGATAGTATTCTTAAGGCTGATAATGCAAAGGCTTTTCTTGCTACCATTAAGAAGTATAAGAAGTTCTCAAAGAAGGAGAAGAATGAGTACCTGAACATACTTCATCACACCATTTACGATGGTGCAAGTGACATTAGGGCTCACATCGACAAGCTTATGGGTCGTTACCATAAGCTTAAGGCTATAGATATAGACCTTGGTGAGGATTTCATAGTATGGTTTGTGATGGGGACTCTTCCTTCCAAATTTGATTCGATTAAATCAAGTTATAATGCTCAGAAAGAGCAATGGATTATTAAAGAGATGGCTGCTATTCTTGCCAAGGAAGAGGATGACATGAAAAAGGGAAGGGTAAGAGGTATCTCCACGATGACAAACCACAAAAATTCTCAAAAGAGAAAGTTCACTTCTAATAGCTTAAGTGAACAAAAATCTTTCAAGAAGAAAGCTGTTAGTTTTAAAGAAAATGGATATACGAGCTCATCTTCTATCAGTAAGAAGAATAAAATTTTCAAAGGGAAATGCAACTTTTGTCAAAATTTTAGGCACAAGAAAGCTAATTGTCGAAAGCTCAAAGCTCATATAGAGAAGAAAGGTAATTTTCTTGTGATGGTTTGTTTAGACTACAGTTAGACCAAAGCCCAAGTTGAATTTTTTGGGACAGCTAGACTACAGTTGAATACAGGACATCGTTTGGACTTATATGATGTCATTTATTTACACTCTATTAGGAGGAATTTGATTTCTGTACCTATTTTGGATAAAAGAGAAAGTTCAAGAGAAATTGTATTCAAGGAAGAATGTATTTTAATCCCTATACCCATCACTTCAACTCCTACTGATGACCCTATGATTGAATAGATTCCAGTAGAATCTCATGATGAACCTTAGAATCATGCACAGGATGAAGTCATTGATACTAGGGATGATTAAGTTATTATCAGTAGATCACAAAGAACACATAGACCTACCATTCCTAATGACTATATTGTCTATTTGCAGGAACATGAGTTTGATATGGGACATAATATTAAACCGGTCAGTTATCAAAAAGCTATAAATAGTCCTCAATCTATGTTATGGATAAATGCAATGGAAGATGAGTTAAGTTCCATAACACAAAATGGAGTTTAGGAGTTGGTTGAACTAACTAAAGGTTGCACCCATTGGATGCAAGTGGGCTTACAAAATCAAACATGACTCAAGTGGACAAGTAGAAAGGTATAAGGCTAGACTTATGGTTAAAGGTTATAGCAAGAGAGAATGGATTGATTTCAAAGAAACCTTCTTACCAGTTTCTATTAAAGATTCACTGCAAATCATCATGGCTATAGTTGCTCATTTTGATTTGGAACTTAATCAAATGGATATAAGGACCACCTTCTTAAATGGAGATTTGTATGAAGATGTTTATATGACTCAACCATTTTGTTTTGAGATGCTTGGTAAAGAACACATGGTTTGCAAGCTCAAAAAGTCTATCTATGGGTTGAAACAAGCATGAAGGTAGTGGTTTCTCAAGTTTGATATGGTTGTCACTGTAAATGGCTTCAAAGAGAATGTAGTTCATCAATGTATATATATGAAGTTCAGTGGGATCAGCTTCATTTTTTTGGTATTGTATTTTGATGACATTCTAGTTGCTTATAATGATACTGATCTATTATTTGAGACAAAACAACTATTATTTAGCCATTTTTATATGGAGGATCTTGGTGAAGCCTCTTATGTACTTATAATTCAAATTCTCTGAGATAGAGCTAATGAGATTCTTTGATTGTCTCAAAAGACTTACATTAATTAGATGTTGAAAAGATTTAATATGCATTCTTATTCTCCTAAAAAGGCACCAATAGTGAAGGGTGAGAAATTCTCAAAGGTTCAATGTCCACAAAATGATAAAGAGAGAGAGAGATGAAATGAAAATCATTCCTTATGTGTCACTTATAGGCAGTTTGATGTATGATCAAGTATGCATATGTTGTGATATTGCTTTTGTTGTAGGCGTGTTAGGAAGATACTTAAGTGATCCTGGACTTAGCTATTGGAAAGTGACTAAGAAAGTCATGAGATATCTTCAGGGTAGCAAGGATTATATGTTGACTTATCGACGAACTGACACTCTTGATATAGTTGGGTTCAGTGACATTGATGGTTAGAGGAGTTGTATTATGGAAATGTTGGGTCCCGATTCCTCCTTCTTATTAAATAAGCATGTTTAAATTATTTTGAGGTTTAGTTTGTTTAAATTTTATTAATTAGAATAATTTGAGGTTTCAATGCTTAGGTGGATGGAATTTTAATGGAGGGATTAAGAGTTTAAATTAGAGTTGGTATGGAGTTAGAATTAAAGGAATAAGATGAATGGGGGTAATTTAGGAAGTTCTCTTGGGTTCTTTAAGTTTAAGGCTTTCAAGGAGGGCTATTTTAGTCTTTTAGACTTATTAAAACAAGTAGGAAAGAAGCAAATGGGCTGGTGGCCATATGAGAGAATGAAAGCCACGAAAATTCATGTTTAAAGAGGGAGTTAATGAAACTACGTAGTTTAGGCTTAGGTTTTAAAGTTTAGAAACAAAAAATTGCCTAAGTCATTTGAAAGAGAAGTCACGAAACTATCAAAGAGAAAGGAGAGAGGGAGACTTTCGGTTGAAGGAAGGAGAAGAAGAAGAAGAAGACAAGGTTAGGGATTTTGTCATTTCTTGCATTAGAGAAGAGATTCTACGAGTTCTTTAACAAGGAAAAGGAAAAAGGAAGGATAAAGCTTCCATTGCAAGCAAGAAGCATTTTCGTGGGAGGCTTCTAAGGTAAGAGAATTTCGAAAATTGTTGGTTTTTTAGATGGGTTTTGGTTTTAATAGCTTAGGAAAGGCATGGGTAAGGTTATGTCGGGACCCGACCCGGAGACCGGATCCCGATTGCTTATAACTTAACACTCTTACTCTTGCTTTAATTTCACGTTTATTGAACCCGTCTCCAGAGCCCAATTTCCCGAGTCCTGAAGCCCTGTGCTCATCACCTTGCAGGGTCATTAGCTGTCACTCAATATTCGCGGCGAGCGCACACTATTTAAACATCAAAATCATAAGTTGAATTCTTCAAATAAGTTGTAGCTCTATGCCTCAAGTTCGTTATGCAACAAGAATCACTTCAAACGGAGTTGTATAACTCAAGTTATGCACAAAAAGCCTAACATAGTTCATACTCCAAATATGATCTCCAAACCGACCTCTCACTTGTTTTAATGTAAACTTTTGCAATTTGACTCAAAATGACACCAATTTTTGTGTAGAGAAAGATAAATGTCTTAGGAATCTAATGGTTCAAGCCTCGCCTCAAATGGAGGTCGGATGAGGGAATTATGCCCAAAAGAATCAAGTACGTTCGCATCCTAAAGCAGTTTGAAACTCTTTTGGCGCGATCACCATAACTTTTGATGTATAAATCGGATTTCTTTAGTTTTTGTACCATTAGAAATTAGGCATCTAGATATACAACTTTCATGAAGACCCTAAAATAGGATTCGGCCTCTAAAAATTAAAAAATGCACCCTCTTTCCCGTAGCTGTCCGTTAAACGAACAGCCATGTCCGTTTAACGGACAGGTACAGGTGAAAGGGTACCAAATGGCTCGCAAATGTCCATTAAACGGACATGCAAGTCCGTTTAACGGACACGAACAAGGGAAGGGGTGTTTTTACAGCTGAGGCTGTCCGTTTAATGGACATTCATGTCCGTTTAATGGACATGCAAACTCTCACAACTTCAAATCTACTTCTAATGCATCTCAATCTTCAACCTAACTTCATAACCATTTATACGCTTCCAATTTTACTCATTCCAAAGCCTAAACACTTCATAACATCTCAAACTTCAAGTTTAATTCACCAACTTCACAATTTTTAGCTTAATTGATTCATCAAACCATGAATTTAATCCTTAATCATCAAGCCTATCATAAACCCACAAGCAATATGAACATCAAAATGACTTTAACAGTTATTTTTAAATTGTCATAACTTTTTACTCCTAACTCCAATACTTGCATATTATGGCTCAATGGAAATATAACAAGATGCTCTACAACTCTCATGAAGGATGCAAAACTTAGTTTGATCATTAAACAAGGTAAAAACTCACTCAAATGCATTGCTCTTGTAATGACCAATGAAACAGTGAATTAACCACATGAATAGTAACTGGTATAAGTTTAACCCCCATAAGGTTTTACTCCTAATTCCAATTAAGGCATACCATAAACCATTTGAAAGCTCCAAACATATGATACATTCTTCAAGAAGACACCTCAATTCAATTCCAACACTAAGATGGTCTAAAACCCAAGCGAAGTTCTGTCAAATTTTGTAAAAATTTGACAGCACCTCCTCTGCATATTTAACTAGCCAAACTTTAATTCAATTCAACCTAACTCAAGTACCTGCATAAAAACCTACATCTTCAATATCTCATAACACCAACCAATCCAAATATCCCAAAGGATCAACTTCAATGGCAGCCACACACTCTTAGCATTCTAATCATACCCAAACTATAAAACAAAACATTTCACTTCCTCTTGTCAATTTAAAACCATACAACAATACCTTAATATACAAAGCATATACAATTTGCACAAGGTACCTTAACTCTTAAAACTCTTGCATTTACATTAACAATATGAGTTATTACAAGGCTTTAGAGGGCATTTAGCCCAATTACAATCCAAAAGATCAAAATCAAAGTACAAAGTGAATCAAATCTCCAAAAGCAACCTAATGCTTCATTTCTAAAAAAATGACTTCTAAATTCGAAACATTGAAATGGTGCCTCAATCCCAATACTGCAATTCGTGTTCTCGCTCGTTACCTGTGGAGGGGGGAAAAGGGGTGTGAGCTCGACGGCTCAGTGGGTAACAGCTTAATAATTAAGAAATAAGCAAAAACGTTCTTAATTCCTTCATTTTCAAAGCAACTTTCAGATTGATAAAAATCTTTCAAACTTATCAAGGCCAATTTACATTGCTCAAAATGCTTTCACTTCATCAAAACTCCTTGATTTCAAAGCCAATATCACATTGATGAAAACCTTTACAATTTTATTTAAAACTTTTCACACATCAAGCTATCACATAAGCACAGATAAAGTGGTTCATCAATTTATCAAAGGCAATTACCAAACAATATAACATACAAAAACAACTTAATCAAACATATCACATAATCACATAAAAGATGGTTTGGGTGGATCCAAACAGGACGTACTACACATTTCCGCAGAGCGGTCATGTGTAGCCGTGAACACATGA
>JANITW010003657.1:0-10857 GCA_027564335.1 Erythroxylum williamsii | reverse complement strand
AAACATGCTAAACAACCACTGCCAGACATTAAATGCTATTGATTCCTGTTGAATTAAATTGTTCTGTGCAGCTTGAAGTGTTAAAGATGAAGGAAGAGTTAGCAATGACAATGAAGATTAGAAAGAAAAGAAGGCTGAAAGGAAGACTGAGGGAATTCAGAAGCAAATGGAAGTTGAAAATGATGATACTTGGCATAATTCAAGATTGCATGGATCGAAGTAATGAAGATCAATTCTTGATGGGTGAAATTCAATGAAAAAAGGAAGAAGAAGAGAAGACAGAAGCAACTGGAGAAGATTTCAAATGAGCATAATGAAGAAAAATTCAGAATATATAGAATGAAGAAAAACATAATGGAAGAAGAAGGCAGAGCAGGAAGAACAGCAAGCAAAACACCTGAGACAAGATTCAAGGAAGCTTAATTAGAGTGATCAAGAATTATTAGAGTTAAAACAAAACACATGTAGCTGGCATATCATGTAATTCATCTCCTTGGCTGACAATCGGATTTGCAATGTCAGAATTTTGTCTCCTGAAGTTCATTTTGTTAGCTGTAGGAAAAGTTAGGTTCTGTTGTGATAAAGACAAATTAGGTTGCTTTTATGTTTTGCCAAATGAAGAAATACTTGTACTAGGCTTACTCTTCAGATTATGTTTTTACCTTACAGGTTTTAGAAAAGTTGTATCAAAATGCTTTTAGAGCTAATATAAAGCTCATTTCATTTCCATTGTAGCATGTAAGAGAGAAATACCAAAAACTCATCAATAAAAGTTTCAGTTCATTTCAAAAATTCAGTGTCCATTTTCTACCTTTTGTTTTTGTTTCCAGAAGCTAATCAATTCAATGATTGAATAGTTGAAGTAGCATATATACACAGAACAAAAAGTTTGCAAATGTACAGAAGTTGTTTTCGGATTCTAATTGAGAGTTACATTCGTTTTTCTCCACATACATCAAATCCTTAACCATACACTCAAAACTTGTGAGAAAGAACTTATTATTACATTTCCACATTACTAGAAAAACATTTAAGAAGAAGTTTTCGAATTTCATTGCAGCAACATTCTTCATTGTGTAGGAGCAGACATGAACAGTGTTTGAAGTGTTGTAGGAAGTCTTCAACTGTCCTGAAAGTCTTGTCTTTTAACATCTGGAAGAAGATTCATCTTTAACCTCCAAGAGTGCACCTTCAAGAATTCCTAACCATATGAGGAAAAACAAAATCTGATATGCAGGACCACTTGTTTGCTTGAGGTACGAATGATCAGGCTCTCATTCACGCCTTCTAGATCAGTTAGAAGCTATGCTTTGATAGCTTTACTCCATGCTCCAATTTTGATTCAGGAAAGGAAAGAATTTCTTGAGGTTTTTATGAACTTCAACAGGTTACATCAAGTTTCTGCTGCTTCACTAGACTTCCTTCTTTAATCTTCAACCTTCAGAATTTTACTTTTTGGAGGCATTATTTTCTAAATTATTCCCAAAATCAGCAGCTCAAGTTTCCTAAGATGTTTAAGAGGCTTCAACTTGGTCATCACCCTTCTTTTCTTCTTCAATTTGATTGCCATTACAAGGTCCTCAGCAAGTTTTAGCATAGCTAGTTTTACAAAACAATTCAATTCAACACAAGCACTTCCTCATTTGGAAAAACACAAAAGCAAACAATTTGTCTCTAGCATAACCGAAACTGACATTTGCTTGAAATTACTCTGAAACTTGTAAACTACAGGGGACACTTTCTGATGACTACAGAAATGATGAAGATGTTGTGATGATCTGGCCATTTCTTCATTAATTACTCTAATGAGGTTCATTTAACTTGATCTTTGTCCAGCTTCATAGATCAAAAATCATGTAATTCAATGCTTCTTTTTCTTCTACTTCTTCTACTTTCCCTTTTGCTTCTTACTCTCCAAGCACCTGATTGAAACTATCGAACTCTGAAGGCTTGATGGCACCACATCTGCTTCTTCCACTTTTCCAATCTCTTTTCTGCCTTGTGCATCACCCATATGATCTTGAACTTCATTCCTTTGGTCCATGCAACCTTGAATTATGCTGAGAATCATCATCTCCACCTTCCATTTAATCTAAGTTTATCTAAAGAGATTGAATAATCTTATTTAGAAAGATTGAGTAGGATGGATGCATGTACAACAAATGTTATCAGCCCCCCTGTGAGTTTCCCACAAATAATTGTCTTACTAACTAAAATATAATCATCCTTATCTTCTCTTCAAAATCAACTGCAGATATATGTATTCTAAATGAATTGTTTCTCTCCATTCACATAATTATCTCACCAATCTAAGTTTTATTTTTGAACATCAAATAAAAAAAATATGTTGATAATATCAAAGATACTATCCCATTCAAATATTTTAAAAATTAGTGAATTATGATCTCAAATAAATTATTCGATAACTTTCTTTATGCATGATATGTGCATGTAAGACCTCATTTTTTAATTGTCTATAGATATACTTTGTCTAATAAATTTTTATTTTCTCATTAATTACATGTTTAATTTGAAATTAAAAATTTTCTATAAAAGGTAATGTCTAGAAAAATTAAAGATAGTTAATTTTATTGACAAATTACGGAAGACAAGAGTTAGGTGGTTCGTACTTACATTATTATCATAATCATCTTGTATAGATACAGAACTTTTTGGCACGAAGGCAACTACGACATTTGTCAATGGAAATACCAACTCCTAAATTGTTTATTTCTTCCAAATTTGCAATACCAAATGTCTGTTGTGCCCATAAATCAATATGCATGTTAAATAATTCAAACAAAACAAAACATGTAATGCAAATATTAAAAATAATTGAAATTAAGACAAAAAATTTCTTCAATTTACCATAAATAAATAAGTCATATGCATTGAAGTGGGATAAAGACAATATTATTTTGTTGACTTATTCCAATATCATGGACCTAACATGATAAATGATTTAAAGTTTAATAACACATTACAGACATAAAATATTTCAAACAATAGAAAAAAATAGTTTAATAAAGAAAACCAGAGGAGTTGTTGCATAATGATGATGACTGTATAACATTGTTGACTTATCCATATGAACACCTATTGGTTGCAATTCATAATTGTCATAACCAATTAGTTGATAAATAAAAGATTAAATTGATTCAAATTATTATACTAATAAGATAATATTAGAAATTAAACCTAAGATTGTTCTAGCCGATCTTCATGATTGGAAACCAAACTTGTCAGAAATTGTCTACATTTGGTTTTCCTCATAAGCAATAAAAGCAAATTTTGTTGAAAAGAAATAGCACAACACATGCAAACATTATTAATTTCCCAATACCAACCTGATGTTGATGTAATATGGGAGTTTCGATGTTGGAGATAATCTGAGTTTGTTGGGAATTATCTTCAGATTCCTGAATAAAGTCATTTAGGCCAAATTAACTTAAAATTATCAGTGTAAAAATTATATACATCATTTCAAACCAATATCACCAAAAGTTTAACCTGAGTATTGGAAAGGGGGATTACTGTAGAATCAGCCACATTTGTTGAAGTCCTGCATTTCTTCGCATTCTTCCTCTTCTTTGAACTTTTCTCTAGCCCACCCCTCAATCTCTTACTTGATGTAGGCTTTGTCTTCATTTTCACACCTCTTATGTGATTCATTTCGACAAAATTAATGTCAGATTCATTCAGCACATTCATTTTAGTATTTGAGCGTGAGCGTTGGCTTAACTCTTGATCTTGTGCTATTTGGTTCTCTTCATCAACTATATCTTCACCTTCTAATTTCTCATCAACCATCTTTAACTTGTTCAAAAGATTATCTTTCACAATTTTATAGATATCTCTCCTGTCTGCTGCTCTTGTCACCAATCGCATGCTTAATGTACACAATTCTTTATACCTTATAGTTGACAACAGTTTAGGATCCCTATTAGTATCATTGACAGTTAACTCCTTACTAGCAATCGTCCAACATTTTGCTTTCCTTGTCCATCTTTTCAAAATATACTTGCTTGGGATTGTCCAAATATTTTTCAAGTTATAAACCTTTAACGCATGAGAGCATAAAATGCCAGCAAACTCAAACTTTCCACAACTACAATAAACTTCATCTTTACATGAATCATAACTGACCAATTTAAAGTAGCTCTTCACAGCAACATTGATCTTATATTTCTCAACCATTCCATCTTCACCGCAAAGACGAAAATTAGAATAATTATAATGATTCCATTGATCTTGAAAACATTTAAAAACTTCTAGCGTATAGACAATAGCTGCATGCTTTAAAATTTTAACAAGTGCTGACAGCTTTGGACTTCTAACATTACTTCTAAAATCAGCTTTTAACTCCTCAGATCGACAATCATCAATAAGCCTCTAAAAGTGATTAAAAAATTGTAATAAGTTATACTAATAACTGATGTACCTTTTTATCATACTATTCATGCTCTCATTTCATTGGGTGGTCATCATGTCTACACAAAATATTTTGCTCCCACAAACCAAAGCCCAATTTTCCTCAATATGATACGTACGTTTCAACCATTCATTATCTTCAAGTTCATATTTTTCCAACATCGTATTTCATACAATGCGAAAATCTTCTTCTTCTTCATACTCATATATGCATGAGCTGAAATCCTTTGAAAACTGTTTAAACTTAGAAAATACACCACTCAAATGGATGACAGCATTTTGTTAAATGTGATAAATATACAGTCGATGATGAGTCTTTGGCCATCTTGAAGCTAATGCCTTTGTGATTGCCGCATGCTGATCAGTAAGAATAGTTATAGGTTTTTTTCTCAGACATCGCTCTATCAAATGTCTCAAACAACCACTCCAATGTAAAAGCAGTTTCATCATATAGGAGTGCAACACCAAAAACTATTTTTTTTTATTATGGTTGACACCGACAAACAAAGCAAGTGAACGACCCTCACCATTCTTCTTGTAAGTAGTATCGAAGCACACTACATTGCCAAAGTCTAAGTAGTTATTCCTCATTTTTGTTTTAGGCCAAAATATGTTAGTGATCAAATCATCTTCGTCCATTTGAATGGCATAAAAGAAATTTGGATCTTCCACCTGCATCTTATATAAATATTCCAACACCTCACGTGTATCTCCCTTTTTCATGTCTCTTGTTCGTTTAGACCTTAAATAATTCTTGTAATCATCTGGAATAAAGTCAACATTATTTCTCTCACCTGCTTGTCTCATCATAAGATCATGGGATGCTTTCGGTCGAATTCCCATACTATTAGCCATTTCAATTTGTATTACCACAACTGAAGATATCTTCCTGTGACTTCTATACAAATGTGTTTTTTTTGGAGATGAAAGGTAGTGATTGTGCTCCTCCACAAATTGAATGACTTAAAAATTTCCAGTTTGCATACTATTCACTTTCATCCTTGCCTCATAGCCAAATCTTGTTTTTGACCGTGGAGCTCTTACATACAAATCTCTTCTATCAGCCATCCGTTTACCCTCAACACTTCAACAAAAAAACTTACAAATCAACTTACCACTTTTATCTTTGTGACTTTTGCTTCTTCTAATTCCAAACCCCACATGTTTCGCATAAGTTAAATAAAATTGATAAGCTTCTTCTCCTGTCGCGAACTGCATGCTAATTTTCAATACTAGCTCTCTTTTAACCAAATCTCTTGCATTCATATTACCACTCTCGTTCCAAATTTCAATATCATTGTTACGTTGCTCATTATCAATTTAATAATTTAAACGACGGCATGGAATCGATGTACCATTCATTTTCACACTTGTGAAATTAATAAACGAGGAGCATTATTTTCATATATAATTATTAAGACAACCAAAAATGATTATTATAAAAAACATAGGATGTTTTATTTTTTCCATCCATATGTTATTTCGTTATTGTAACAGAAAATGCAATCATAGATTTGATGCTAAGTTGTTTCCATTTTACAAATAATATGTTTACGTTAACATTAATTACAACTTAATGTTATCCTACTCAACTGTTACACATTAATTATAACTGACGTGTATGTAAAATCAAAAGTTATAAACACTCCCATAAAAGTCAGAAACCAAAAAAATTCACACATCTTCAACACTTACTTAAAACATAAATAACAACCAACTCAGCCTTCACATATTAATTATCACTAAC
This sequence comes from Erythroxylum williamsii, assembly GCA_027564335.1. NCBI lineage: Eukaryota > Viridiplantae > Streptophyta > Magnoliopsida > Malpighiales > Erythroxylaceae > Erythroxylum > Erythroxylum williamsii. Next base: position 4,679 of record JANITW010003657.1, on the reverse strand, counting down.
GTATATGTAAAACCACAATTTATAAACAGAAGCATAACAGTTAGATAACATTGAATACCAAAACGTTAAACAGAAACATACAACTTATATAACAACGAATTCTAAATATCTTCAACAATTATTGTAATGAAAACATAAATAATAAATTATCTTTAACAACCAGCTACTAAATAAACAAACGCAAAAAACACCCATTTCTCAATAACTAGTTAATATAGACCAATGGTTAAAATTTTAACACAAAGAGGGAGATGAAGACTAACAAATTAGATGTATAAAGGCAGACTTTTGGAGACGATTGTAAGTTAATTTGGTTGAAGAAATTAAAGTTTGTGAAAATGGGATAAGCAAATAACCTAAATGGCGAGAAATGTTAGTAATAATTGCTTTGGAAATGACAAACATTTCCAAAGTCACCATTATTGTAAATTAATGTCTACAGAATTTATTAATATTGTATATTTTAATTTGTTCATTATCATTTTAATTCCTTAATATAATTTAATAATAAACTTTTTATTTTATTTTTATTTAAATTTAATTATATTCTTATAATAAGAAAATTGAATTATATAATTATTTAAATCTTAAATTAAATTAATACTACTAAGGAATTTAATAATAATAAGAAGAAAAGTTATAATAATAAATAATTTAATAAAAATAATAATTTTTATAATAATAACAACAACAACAACAACAATAATTATATATACCAAACAATTATATAATCATAAATATAATTAATAAAATCAATAAAATTAAAAACAATAAGGAATTTAATAATAAAAATTAATATAATAAAAATAAAATAATAATAGTAATAATAATAATAATTTTATTTTTTAACAGTAACTAGAAATTTAATGATAATAAGGAATTTATTATTATTAATAATAATAAATGTAATTAATAAAATTACATAAAATTAATAATACTAAGTATATATACTCAAGTAGAAAATTAACAATAATAGTAATAAATAATAATAATAATAATAAATTTAATAATAATAAGAAGAAATTTAATAATAAGAAGAAATTTAATAATAATAAAATTAATTAATTAATAACTAATATAATAAAAATAATTAGTCTGGGACTCAGATAATATTTATCACTATAAAGCAAGGGTCGCGATGGCCATTTGTCGTGATCGCAACCTCCTATCTTTCTTACGGCCGTAAGAGAGAAAAGTCACACCCGTGACTTTTCACTCTCCATCTCTTCCTTTTAATTTCTAAATTCATAACTGCATATGACTTTTCACTTTCGATCTCTTCCTTTTAATTTTTAAATTCATAAGTGCATATTTGTGTTAAATCAACCCCCCTCCATATTAAGTAAACTATTATATAATAATAAATATAATTAATAAAATTAAAAACAATAAGGAAATCATAAAAATAACAACAACAACAACAACAACAACAACAACAACAACAACAATAACAACAACAACAACAACAACAACAACAACAACAACAACAACAACAATAATAATAATAAGAAGAAGAAGAAGAAGAAGAAGAAGAAGAAGAAGAAGAAAAAGAAGAAGATGATGATGATGATGAAGAACAAGAACAAGAATAAGAAGAAAAAGAAGAAAATTAATTTTGTATAATAATACTAATACTAATAATAATAAGAAGAAGAAGAAGAAAAAGAAAAAAAAGAAGAAGAAGAAGAAGAAGAACAAGAACAAGAACAAGAAGAAAAAGAACAAAATTAATTTTGTATAATAATACTAATACTAATAATAATAAGAAGAAGAGGAAGAAGAAGAAAAGAAGAAGAAGAAGAAGGATATTTTGGTCTTTTTGTTGGTTATTCCTTTGTCATTCCAAATTTATATTTTCAAACCAAACATTGACATAGAAATTCTTTATGTTAGCCTCCTAAATTTTTTTTCTTCATGAATAAGCATGATTTAACCAATTTTGAGGTTTTGATAGATTAATCATTTTGTAATTATTTAGTTATGTCAAAGTTAGTAGGATTTATTGAATGGGTAAGTGGAATTAAAGTATTAAGGTTATAAGAATGTTCAAGGGTATTTTTGACAAGACACTTAAGGTTAAAAGAGCATAAGCTTATAAGGAAGGGTAAAATAGACTTTTTGGACTCATTGAGGGTAGAAATGGAAGAAAGAAATGTAGTCTTGCATTTAAGAGAAGGGAAAACATGAATTGGGAAAGAAGAAGAGAAAATAAGAAAGAAAGAGAAGAGAATTTCAATGGTTGAGAAAAAAGAAGAGAGCTGAGCTAGGGTTTCTTCATTCCTTAGCTTTTGAGAAAGATTTTGATGTGGTTCAAGAAGAAAAAAAGGTAGAGGAAGAGAAGAGCTTCCATTTGAGCCAAAGATCTCTTCATTTGGTAAAGGATCAAAGTAAGATCATTTTAAATCTTTCGAATTTTTGGAAGGATCTTAGCTCATGGAGTTTAGAAAATGTATAAGTTTAAGTATTCTAGAACTAATTTTAGTGATTGTGATTGGTGAGATTTTTAATTGAAAACCCTATTGAGTGAAATTTTTGTTATTGTATAAAGGGGATCAAAAGAGGTAAGAGAAACAAGAGAAGAGGCATTTTGAGCAAATCGTTAAGCAAGGAAATCAAGGTGATTACATGTTTATAATAGAAAAAATAAACCGCTAATGTTTTCTTTGAATCAAAGAAGTTTAATGCTTCAATTGCATCATAAATGTGCATTTATTGCTCTTTAAAATGTTTTGAGAAAGTGCTATATGTTTGATATATAAATTGTGTGTTTTATTTATGAATTGAAAAATGGAAATGATTTTTTAAAAGATATCAAGTTTATGAAATCAAGTTTTGAAAATGTGTCATTTTGAGCAACAAGTTTACAAGTCATGGATTACATACTATGTGAGTTTGTGGTGGTCCCCTAAGTTAAGTTAAGTGCACTTTGACCAAAGGCTTCTTCCGCCTGCCCGCTAGTGGCATAAAGTTTCTTCATGGACTCCCATAAGTTCACAGCTGCACAAAACCATTAAGTGAGATTGTGTTAGTACGTTATGTTCACGACTATAAAGGACCCTTAGGGGAAATATGTAATATGTTCTGTTTTGGATTCACTCAAACCATTCTGATGTGCTTTTGTGCTTATGTTATGTTAACAAATTTGATGCATTCACGTTTTATAATTTGAGAATTTGACTACATGATGAGAAAATGTGTTTTTATGAACTCATTGAAAATTTTCTATGACAAGTGAATGTTTTCAAAGGTTTTGCTTATTTTTCTATTATAAACTATTACCCACGAGCTTTCAAGCTTACCCCCTTTTTCATCTCATCTTTAGGTGATAGCTCAGAGATCAATGGATCAAGAGCCTAAGGGAATTACTCCAAATTTGCTTATTTTGTATTTTGAGTTGATTTTGAAAAAGCATAATGTTTCAGTTGCATTTCAAGTTTATTTGTTCAAGGATCTATTGTAATTTGAGATTTTGAGACAATGATGTATTGTTGCTTAAAATGTCATTAAAGATTTGTAAAACTTTATTCTTTTGATTTTAATGAATTATGAATTATGTATGGATGATATTGAGTTGGAATCAGACATACTTGAAAAAGTTATCAACTTGAGATAATGATTGTGAGCATAAATTGCTTATATATATATACATATAAGTGAGATGTTATGGAAAAGAAAGATAGGAATTTTGACTAATAAGATGTAGTTGAATGTGATGAGACAAATGAGTTGCGATTTGAGAATTTAATGAAGCCAATTTGATAATTGAATGATTATGCTCAGAACATTCCAAGTTTGTATAGTGCAAAATTTTAAGTCTTTCATAGGGGTAAAATTCATGTCTGATTTCAAGGAAAAATATGGATTGATCTAGGCTAAATTAGACAAAGTTGTCTTCTAGAAAGTTGTAGCTTATCTTTCTAGCTTTTCAATGGTATATAATATTAAATTTTTGGACATCGAAGTCGAAAGTTATGATCCTTATAAGTGAAGATGCTCAGGAGTATAGATTGTATCTTCTTGTGATGACGTGTACCTTCTGTGATGACATGTATCTTCTGTGTACTGTTCATAAACTTCTTCTGGGTACTGTTCCTCTTACATCTTCTGGTCCACTTTTGACCCTCTAGGTGACAGAATCTATCTTCAAGATCTTCATGAAAGTTGTAGATCTTGAAGTCTTATTTCAAACTATTTAAGAATGACCTTGATCCGATATCTCTAGAGAAAGTTATGATAATTGTTAAACATCTTCTATGCACTGTTCATATCTTCTGGGTATTGTTCATCTTACAACTTCTGGTCTAATTTTAACCCTCTAGGTAATAGAATCTATCTTCAAGGTCTTCATAAAACTGTAGATATTGAAGTCCTCTTTCAAACCATCTAAGAATGACCTTGATCCAATATCTCTAGAGAAAATTATGCCAATTATTAAACATCTTCTATGCACTATTCATAAACTTCTTCTAGGTACTGTTCATCTTACATCTTCTGGTCCAAGTTTAGCCTTCTAGATGACAAAATCTTGTAAGTGTAAGTCGTGTACAAGTCGACTTGTACATTGAGTAAGTCGACTTACACGCATCTAGTACCGATAAGTCAACTTGTACAAGGGATAAGTCGACTTATGTATGCACGGTACTGTTTATATGTGCCCTAAAGGCAATCCCCTTTAGCGC
>JANITW010003573.1:0-10861 GCA_027564335.1 Erythroxylum williamsii | reverse complement strand
ATAGAGAGATATGGGTTGTACAATTTGAATGCATGATCATGCTCTAACCAAAATTTCAAATGTACATAGTTTGTGATATTATGAGCATAACTCATAGAATAATGAACCAAATTGAATGATTTTGATGTCATTAGAAACTTGAGACACAAAGGAACAATTTTCTAGAAGAAAGTTTTACAGAAATACATCATTTTATTGATCTTACTGGTTATGCAAAGTTGACCCGAATGGGATGCTTTTAGCAAAAGCTAGAATAGTCAATGAGTGTGTGAATTTTGGCACTATTAGAGTGCATCAATTTGTTATAGAAATATACCTGAGAATTTTTCATTGCATATGCATGATACATGATACATTTATACATATGTTCACTCAATTACATAAGCAGTACAGTAATATGAAATTGTGTTAATGTATATAGGAGAGCAAGTAGCGCAACCACACCTTGATATTGCCAGAACATCAAGGCAATAGGCTTAAAGGGGCAATTGTGAGTAACCTAAGATGGTCTCACTTTAATTTGTTATGATATTATGATATTATTGAATTGAAGCTATGATCCACTATAAAAATTTGATAGTGGAATTGAAATCAAAATTTTAGGATAATTATGCATCTATAATTTCGAATTGATTATGAACATACATATATATGACGATTTAATGATAATTGGAAGGTGAGATAATGATAACTATATATATAAAAGTTGTCAAGGTTAAGTTGATTTGTTACTTTGTGAGTACATATCTAATAATGATATCAACATGACAAGTGAGAGCATTGAGCACATATGTATTATATGTGTGGACATGATATAGGAAGTGATCTATGACTTATTGAATAGTTGTTAATCATAGTTCTCACAGTTCAGAGTCTAAAATGAATTAGAGTAACATATGAAAGTGCTTACAATGATCAATCGGGATAGATTAAGATTGTTAATGATGTTATGATGGGTGATGAATTAAAGGGAAAAAGAGAAGAAAGGAATGATCATGGCATAGTTCTCACGATCCAAGAAGGCTCAGAAGGAGAAGTGTTATCCTGAATTAAATGAGATTAAGGTATCCTAAACATAAGTTATTAATTAGTGAATTGTCATAAATACATCTCTAGAAAAGATGTAATGATTTTAATGGTATATATTAAGGGACAAGAGTAAATGAATTTGCTTAATGCTTTACTGAGGCTTATTATAAAGAATATTCTGATCATATAAGTTATGACATAAATTGATCTTATTGAGATATTATGACTAGTTGAAATTGATCTTCTTGAGGTACTAAAAGTGGTTGATAAGCAAGGATGAAAACAGTTGATTGATAAAGATTACGTGAATAGTATAGATGATAGTAGCAAGAAATCTTCCATTGAAGAAGAATTTCACCGAATTAGGTTAACTAGACCAGATGGTTTACTTCTATGAATAAAAAAAATGGAAAAAAATTCAAAGTGAATATTAGAGTTCTATTCCTAACAAAAAGCATAAGATGGGGAATATGCTACTAAGAGTGTATGCATTTTGCTTGATGTAAAGTATCCAACTACGTGATTGGATTTTTTTAATTTGAGGCAAAAATCTTGCTAATATGAGGAGAACTTAGGCTCACATTACATTACATGCAAATATGTTCAGGGGATACAAATTTGATTTAAGGAAAGTGTTACCAACATAGGAAGTTAAGAATGTAAATAAATTGAAATGAGTGAGGAAACTAGTTAAAGTAGTTCGACATTATAATAACTCAATATGAAATAAGACGAAATCGAGTGAATGGAGAAAATTATTCGAAAAAAAGTCAATTAGGAAATTGAATATAACATGAGATAATATTAGCTCATTGAGGAATTAATTACTTAAGGAATTACGAGAACTAATCATGGGCACATTGAGTCTTGGCAATATTTGTTAGAGTTAACAATACCCCCAAAAGTATCATGGTATTGAAGAATAAAGTGATCCAATTTTGTTTAGATCAATTAGTGATTATGATCATAGATGATATCTTCAATGTATTCGAGAAGTTGAGAAGAATATTTTAAATACTTAAGAAAATCTGCAATTTTGAATGAATATGAGATTCTGTTTGTGCATTAAAAGTGAATGCTATACATTGTATATTATGTTATTTGATACATTTCATATAATGCATATTCTGATAAAGGTGTTGTGATCAGAGTAGCCAGTCTAAAAGAGCTTTAAGCTCATAATTCTACACGTAGAATTTTGCTCTGTGATTTTTGTATCTAACTGAGCCTAAAGGGCCGTATCTGTATCTAAAAGGCACTCGATCACAACAAATAATAATAAATTTGGAGATTTTGTAATATACAATGATGTTTCACATTAGAAATTAAGATGAAATTTGTTGCAATGTAATAAACTGATTTTGTATGCATAAAGACAATTAAAGTCTCGTGGGTCAATTATTTGATACATGATTTGAAACTTGCCGAAATAACCATTGCTTTAAAAGCTTGAAGACACTATATGTACTGTGAAACATTTCGGATCTATATAAGTATACAAATCAATAATGTTGAGGTACTTATTGAGTTTGAAAGAATTGAATACAAGATTGAGACAATGGATAGAAATGTTAAAGGATTATGATTGTACAAATGAGTACTATCCTCATAAAGCTAGTGTATATCTGATGCTTGAACAGAAAATTCAATAAAGGAATAACACAAATTCAGATATTGTGGTTACCAAATCTAGTGCAATGAAGAGCATAGAATGTTGAGTTGCCTTTTGGGCAAATCAAAGTACTATTCACCATTGAATTTAAGAGCAGTTTCACATGAAAAGATTAGAAAAGCCCAAATTGAGGATTCAGAATTTATGAATCTTAATGAGGATATTAAAAAATAAAAATGAATCCAAATTTTGAGTTTGAATGGCAAAATGATACTTTGTGATTGAAATGAGAAGTATGTGTACACAATAAAGATAATTGAGTAAATGAGTGTTAGAGAAAGCATAAATAACAACTTATGCTATACATCCTAGTAGGAGTATGACAAAATAACGATTGGTGATTAAGGATGTAGAAACATGACTACATGTATAAGTTGCCAACAATCTTAACTGTTAGAGATATGCTTAAAGCTGATATTTTGGGTTTCATAGAAACATGAGGTCAATATATAGTTTTAATTGACTTTAAGCATAACAATCATTATCATAGTGATATCATTAGAATATCTTATGAGGCATTATACGATAGAAAGAGTCTGCCAACTTTATATGTGGGTGAATAAGACCTAAAAATAGTTGAAGGCCAGAATTGATGTGAGATGTTGATGATAAGTGAAATTGATATGTATTAGAAATTAAGTGGCTCAAGAAAGACAAATCAATTAGGTGGATCAACACTGAAGATTGGAATAAAGTGAGATAGACACATGAGTTAAGTGTATTAACACTAAAGAGGTATGAATATCAAGCAAAAGATGAATTGTTTCTGATAGTATCACCTTAGCAAGGTGTGCTCAGGTTGGGGAAAAGTATGTGCTAAGCTTGACATAAATTGGTCCACATGAAATTATTATAAGAATAGGACCATTAACATATGAGTTTGTATTACCAACAAAGATGTCTTAAATGCATGAAGGGTGATATATGAATATGTTAAGAAATATTAATATGATCTAATATTGGCGTTATCAATTCTGAAAGTGAAATTGTGTGTAATCGGAAATGCATTGAGGAAATAGTCAAGATAGTTTGACATCTGAATAAGGAACTGGAAAACCAATTAATTCCATTGACTATGGTCATTTGGAAAAAAAATTAAAATTATTATTCAAGTGATTAAGTTAAATGGGAAACGGTGGAGCATATGATGAAACATTATCCCCACCTATTTGAACCATCGGGTAAGAATTTCGAGGACCAAATTTCTTAAGGAGGGGAGAATTGTAATATCTCATATTCGAGGCCCCGGAATAGTGAATTGAGTGTACTGTGAAGAAATAGAAGTACATTGCACGCTCATGCATCATTTTATATTCACACACATGTGCATATTTATTTTTGATACATTAAAATAATTGTACATGCATTAATTGACATTTTTAGGTATAATTGATTTTTAAATGTGACTAAAATGTGAATTGTATATTATTTGTGGTGAAAATTTATTTCGAGAGTATTATGATTATTTTTTATTTTTTGGTGAGTTTTAGAGAATTTCTAAAAATTTGAGATATTTTCAACAAAAAATAGAATAAGAAAAATGGGAAAGAAACACATGGTCCACATGCATGGGTGCCATGTGTTATTGAATTGTTAACCCACGTAGTTAGGTGTTTAGCAAAAACATTTTTGTAGCTCTTTCTCTTATTCTCTCATTGCTTTACTGAAAGTGCCCATCACCAAAACACTCTTCTTAACCATCCATCACCGAACATCAAGTTGTTCATCTTGTGTATTTGGTCCACTCATATAACTACTAGAAAATTTGTTGAATCAAGTAATGTTCTGAGTTTATGGGTACCATAAATGATTGTTTAATAATAGCTTAAGGTTTGTAAATGAATGCATGCATGATATAGGTTCTATTTAGGATTGATCTTAACCATAAAAATTACAAAAAAAATAGTTGCAACAGTGAGAGAAAAGTTGCAGCAGTGAGAGAAAGTAGAAAAAATGGTGATGTCCGTAAATGAGTTTTGTTTTTTTGTGTTTGAATTTAATCTTAAATATTAAGTTGTTTTTAGAGTAAGTTGACTTGGAAAGGGAGTATAAATATAGACAATGTAAGCTAGAGATGGTGTACAGAAATAATGGATTAAGTAGAAGAGAGGAAGAAGGTGATGGTTTACGTTAATGGTTTTGGTTTTTGAAGTTTGAATATGAACTAGAGTATTTTTACAGAACAACTTTGATTCTTTTTTCTCTAAGTTTTTCATCCAACCTCCAAATAACTTTAAAATTAAACCACTACACTCCTAAGACATTTTTTTCCTCTCCATAAAAATTTAGAGCTATCTGAATTGATTTGAAAAAGATTGAATGGATGAAATTGAGGAAATGTGCTGGAATGTTATGAACTAGAGAATTTTCATTGAACATGCTTCGGTATTTTAATTATATCTTGACCTTTAGATTTTAAAATGAGTAATTCTTAATTTAGATTAAACTTGAGACATATTTCTACAACTTGCTTGAAGAAGTCAAATTTTAATTCTATCTCCAAGACTTCAAAAATTGGCATGAAATTAAGACTTGGCTTAGGCTATAGCACTACCAAGGACAAAAATCATTCCTATTGTTATTGATTAAACTATATTGATGTAGGCTGAATTAAGCTAAGGTGTCTTCAACAAAGTGGTAGCTTATTATCTTAGCTTTAAATTGTATAAAGTTTGTAATTTTTGGATATTGGGATAGAGAGATATGGGTTGTACAATTCGAATTCATGATCATGCTCTAACCAAAATTTCAAATGTACATAGTTTGTGGTATTATAAGCATAACTCATAGAATAATGAACCAAATTGAATGATTTTGATGTCATTTGAAACTTAAGACACATAGGAACAATTTTCTAGAAGAAAGTGTTATAGAAATACATCATTTTCTTGATCTTATTGATTATGCAAAGTTGACCTGAATGGGATGCTTTCAGCAAAAGTTGGAATAGTGAAGGAGTGTGTGAATAGTGAATGAGCTTGTGAATTTTGGCACTATTGGAGTACATCAATTTGTTACAGAAATATACCTGAGAATTTTTCATTACACATGCATGATACATGATACATTTATACATGTGTTTACTCAATTACATAAGCAGTACAGTAATGTGCAGTTGTGTTAATGTATATAGGAGAGCAAGTAGCACAACCACATCTTGATATTGCCAAAACATCAAGGCAATAGGCTTAAGGGAGCAATCGTGAGTAACCTAAGATGGTCTAACTTTAATTTTCTTTGATATTACTAAATTGAATTTGATATATGATGAATTGTACTGATTGTGTACTGAATTCTGGACAATACTTTGTCGAGGCATTCGATGCATGTAAACATCATTGGAAGTGCTACTTGTTTATGAATGAGAATGAATAATTGGATTCGATATGTATTGATTATGTTCTGAATTTCGGACATGAATTGTCCAAGGCATTCGATGCATGTAAGCATCATTGGAACTGCTACTTGTATGTGAATGAGACTGCCTTAATGATTCTCAACTAACAGTAACTGAATGTTATGACTGACTATACTGACTAAGATAATGTGAATGAAAGTGATTGACTATATTGAATGAATTATGGCATACGTTTCATTTCAGTACATGTAATATAAAGACAGTTGTGACTGGTAATGTTACTGATTGAGACCACTACTGAAAAGAGCTTAAAGCTCAAAGATATATGGTTAGAGCCTAAGACTCGTTGTGATCAATGAGCCCTATATCTATAACAGATAAGGGATAGTATGAAAGAGCCCAGTGGTACGAGATATTGAAAAAAAAACACACAGTCACAACAATGTAAAAACGAATGTGAGTCTAATACATATAGCATTCATATATGATTTGAATTCACTGAATGATTTGCAAAGCTATAAGAATATTACATGTTTGAATACATGGTATTAAACTAATGATTATGTTTTATTCAAATGTAATGAAGTGATAGTTTGATTAAATTGTTTGACTGAAGCATATTGGATATGTATTTGAATAAGAATGGGCTATGTGAACATATTGTAGGCATGTATTTGAAGGAGATTGGATTATTTCTGTAAGTGAATGTAAAAGGTATATGACTCAACATGATACATTGCTAAAAGTGATGTAAATTATGTGGTTAGATTGAATGTGTATTATGATTGAGTGAGCTATCGAGAATGGTCACTCATTGAGTTTAAACTCTCCCAAAATTTGCAATAATTTTCAGGTTTAGATGACATAATTAGTTAGGCTAATTGGAGTATAGCCACCAAAATCAGATATAGACTAAGGGTCGAGATTAGTTTGCATCTGCATATGTCTTCAATGATTATTATTTTGAACTATATTTCAGCAAGTATTGTACAACGAGTATGTAAATGATTTGGTAATGAAATGACAATATGATTATAAGTGTTTTGTATCTGAAATGGGCCTAAATGGCTATTGAATTCTGATGTTTTGTAAAGTGTTTATAACACTTGTCAATAGAAATGTTTAAGAATAAAGTGGGTCCAATTTGATTATTGATTTTTGCATATGTGTACAATGTTTTTTTTTAAAATTTGTAACGTGTTTTGATTGAATGACTGTTCTAGCATGCCACCCTTGCGGGGTACATACTCGGATATCACCCAAGATGTTAGGTATGTTTCTTGCAAGAGTGGGGTGTTACACTACAAATAGAACATATACATACATATATTCATCATCAACTTTCTGCACATGTTCAACTTCATTTCCACTTTCATTTCACTTCTAACTATCACCTAAACTCTTCCCATTTCAAGACACCACATTACTCCCTTTCTTTAGCTCTGGACTCACTTTAGTTCATCTCCAAAACACCCAAAGAGATCCACATTAATACATCAAGAAAATCGAACATAAAACCCATTATCTATCAATTTTTCTGTACTTTTTCCTACACCATCTTTAATGATCATTCTAACTCAAATCATCTCAACAACAACTTATAAAATATTGATCATCATAAAAATAAAAACAAGATATGAATCTACCCACATTTCTCATTCACGTTTCAACATGTACCCATCCTCATTTTATGATCATTTAACTCTTTAACTATTATCAAAACATGTTTCATTCAACAAATAAAGAAGAGTAATGCTTTATACTTACTTGTTTACTTCAAGATCTTCAAATAACACTTAATCCTAGATTCTCTTGTTGGACCCCGAATGTTTTTTTAGAAGATTAGGACTATTAAATGAGAAATTTTGGTGATTAGTCATTAGTAAAGAACAAATGAATTAAAATTTTGAGTTAGAAATGATAGACAAGATTAAAGTAGTAAATCAGAAATGTGGATAGGTCCATGTTTTGTTTTGGTATTTTTGGTGGATAATAGATTTTGAAATGGGAAGAATTAAGGTGAAAGTTAGAAGTACAATGAAAGTAAAAATGAAGTTGAATATGAGTACTAAGTTAATGAAGGATATATATATATATGTGTGTGTGTGTATGTGTGTGTGTGTGTTATGTTATTAGTGTTCATGATTAATGATGGACTATATTTTCTTATGGATGATATTAATTTGAAATGAAGTTGAGAATGAGGAGTAACTGAAGTAGAAAAGGTGATCTTAGTATGAGTTGTGTTAAGGAAAGATTGTGAAACAAAATGGGTGGTTGATATGGAAAATATTCACTGAGTATGCTTCAGTTTTTTAGTTATAACTTTTTCTCTAGATATCAAAATGAGATAATTCTTGATTTTGATTAAACTAGAAACATATGGCTAAATTTCTTATGAAGATATTGATTTTAAATTATGTCTTTAAGAATCTCAAAATTTGTCATGAAGTTGAGAATTGGGTGCAGTACATTTGTGGAGGAATGTAAATTTCATATTCTGACTTCAGGGAAAATTTTGGATTGATTTAGATAGATTTAGATAAATTTGTCTTCTATAAAATTGTAGGTCTTTCTTTTATCTTTCCAACGATATATAACATGAGAATTTTAGACATTGGAGTCAAAAGTTATGATCCTTATAAATAGACATGTTCAAGAATATAGATGGTATCATCTGTGATAACGTCTTATTGTCATTGAGGATGTCATATCGTTTGTAAAATGCTTCGGTTGTGATGATGTCATATTGTCTGTGATGATGTCATACCATCTATGTTTGACTTCTTGTACATTATCATCTGGTCCATTTTTGACCCTTCAAAGGATATAATTTGTCTTCGAGTCTTCATGAAAGTTGTAGATCTTGAAGTCCTCTTTCAAACCATCTAAATAAAGCCTCAATCTAATATCCATAGTGAAAGTTATAGCAATTTTTCCAACTCATCTGCTTTTTCCTATTCGTCTGCTTTTTCATTTGTTTCATCTGTACCGATCGTCTATTTCATTTTTGACCCTTCAAACGATAGAATCTGTCTTAAAGGTCTTCATGAAAGTTGTAGATCTTGAAATTCTATTTGAAACCATCTATAGTATGCCTCAATCTAGTATCTATAGGAAAAGTTATAGCAATTTTACTGATTCATCTACTTTTTCCCATTCGTCTGTTTTTTCATTTGGTTTTATCTGTACGTATCGTCTGCTCCATTTTTGACCCTTCAAAAGATAGAATCTGTCTTCTAGGTCTTCTTGAAAGCTGTAGATCTCAAAGTCCTTTTTGAAATCATCCTAAGATGATCTTAATCTGACATCTTTAGAGAAAGTTATGCTAAATGTCCCGAAATAGGTTTCGTATGGTTAAGGGCAAGTACTGTTTTCGTCAATGGCTCCAGAAGCGGGATCCAACATTGTTTGCTCCGAATGCTGAGCTCCAAAAGTGGGGTCTAACATCTCCCATGCATCCCACAATCATCATCTTGCCAAAGTATAATATGTGAGCTTTTTATCAAGAAGAAAAGACAGCAAGAACCTAGTGATGGAAAGGTTCAACTTTGATGCTTAGAGAACAAAGTGTCGTGAGAAGGAGAGGAAGATGAAGAAAATGAAGAAGATGAAGAACGAAAATCAAAAGAGAGCATTTAGCCAAAGAAATAAAATGAAAGACCAAATAGTTGTCTTTAATTTAGGCTATACGAAGGTGAGGTGTGTGGCAAGGCAAGTGACAAGTATTTGGTCTTTCATTTTATTTCTTTGGCTAAATGCTCTTCACTTGCCACATGTCACCACCTTATAGTCTTCACTTGATCTTTTAAACTACTAGTCCATTTATTTTCCCATTTCTAATCCAGTTGTCTCCCGATTTTTCATAACACTTGTCATTAAATCTCAATGTCATTTATAAAAATTTTCACTTCCATTTGACTCTTATTTCTACTACTATTCATCAATTGTTCTACTGCTTGGAATTTTTTCTAGTCTAAAAATACCCTTAATTTCAAAAAATTCTCATATTTCATTAAAAATTCTAATTCGCTATACACACCAACTTAATTTTTAATACACATAATCTATAATTCGCATTATAATCACATTAAAACAATCATTTATACCCGAAAAATGTCAACTGAGTGCATGAACAAATTATTGAAATGTGCGCAATAATCAAATTCATGTGTATGTATGCTATAGTATGCATAAGTATGAAGTGCATTTCTTAATTTTCTCATTGATATCTCTCATGTACAGTATTCTAGGTTTCTAATCCTCAGCACGGGAAAACGAGATGTTACAAATAATGTTTCACGGAGTTTCCCTTACAACTTGAGACACCTCTAACCTACTTATTCACTAACGCAAAATCTTTTAATACATTTTACTAGCAAGACCAACCTGTCCATCAACTTACAAACAAAAGCACCAAAGATCTGCTACGAAAAAGAAGCTCAAAAGTAGTTTGGTACAAGATCATATGGAGTAAGCTTTAACTCTTAGAATTTCTTTAAGTTGCGGCTAACAATATAAAATAAACTCAATACAACTAATAGAATGCCATATCTATAAGTGGACAAAACCTTCCAATGTGTTGAGTTTATATGGAAACTAGAGGTCATCTCTTTTTTACATGTCCTTTCAGTAGCACCATATGCGACAATTGTAGGAAAATCCCGGGAGGTACATCACATGTACCGGCAGCGGAAAACAAAAATTTTTGTTCCCGGGACTTTTCCGAAACCCAGGATCCAGGTGTCGGTATGAAGACATCAACCTAAATAGCCAAAAGAGACTATCTCTAAAGGTGATCC
>JANITW010003563.1:0-10861 GCA_027564335.1 Erythroxylum williamsii | reverse complement strand
GTTTTTCTTTTTATTTGATCTCTTTTTGTTATACATCAAAATTATATTTAAGTAAAGTCATCTTGACTTAACAGTTGATGTTTTTACTGTTCATGTATATATATATATATATATATATATACGTAAGTTTTGGAGTATTATTAGAGATCTTAAAAAAATGAATGTAGAGTTTAGAGAAAAGTGTATGATGATGTTTAGAGCTGAGAAAGAAAGATTAAAGTGATAGCTAGGAGAAGAAAGTGAAGTGAATGAAAAGGTTGAAAATGCTGAAAAATGAAAGTGCAATAATGCAAAAAATGTGATGAATATACGTAGTGAATGTTTCTGTTTTTGATGATTATGAAAAATGATAGATTTTGATTGGGATGTGATGTGTTGAGCTGAAATGAAATAGGAATGAAGAGGAGATATTATGAGTTAAACAAAAAATTGATAGTGATACATACATATTCATATACATATATAGAGACTTTGTTTCCTCTCCACTAAACACATATGGATTTATATTGAAAAATTAGTGGATGAGTTATTGACATCAAATTACCAAAGAATTGAGTTTGTAAGTTAAAGAAATGATGAGCGATTAAGTCATGAAATTGGTAAAGTACCCAGAATTGTCATTGAGCATGCATTTTACATAGTCCAAATAACTATTTGTGCAAAAATGAGTTTTGTCACATGTGTGAATTGTGTATTGCATAAATGGGATGTGCAAAATAAACGTCCACATATAGGCATATCTAGAATTTGGAAGCAAATGCTATTTTAGAGCGTACAGTGAGTAGACCTAGATGGTCTCATTTCATTGTTTGTTTTGTTTTGTTTGATTTTTGTATTAATTGACTACTGAGTGTCGATATGAATGAGTCTTAATTGTTGATTCTGGATAGAACGTTCGATGATTGTGATGATTGATGAGATATTGAAGTGTTGCTTGTATGTGAATGAGAAGAAATAAATGTACTTAATGTGATTGCTAAATGTGTTCTGAATGTGCATTTCCATGTAAGTGAAAGTGTGATTCTCAACTTAATGTTGAATGCCGGATTAAGGTCTGATGATATGGGAATGAGATTGAATGGAAACATGCAAATGTGATTGATTCATTCCATTGCATGAATGCATAAAATATAATGAAAGTTATGACCAGAGTAGCCAACGATCAGAGCTTAAAGCTCAATGAGTGAAAATGAGCCTCGAGCTCAAAAGTGATTTAAAGCCTCAGGCTCAATGTTTAATGAGCCATGTATCTCCCAAGCGGATAAGGGAAAGTTATCAATGAGCCTTATATGGGACAGTTTAGGCACTCGATCACAATAAGTAACAAATGGAAAGTGAGTCTCATGTGCATTGCATATGCATAACATGAATGATTAAGTGTATTGAATGTGAAATGTGAGATGTGAAATAATGTGATTTATATGTTATGTGATTGGGTGAGCCATCGATGATGATCACTCATTGAGTTTGTAAAATTCACCCCCAATTTGTAATTATTTTTCAGGATCAGAAGAATATCCCGTTAGGCCAACGAGAGTATACCTACATCATACAAGTGAAGGATAGATGTTGGGATCAGTTGGTGTCTGTATTTGCGTTATTATATTCTTTTATAAATTTGTATTCCGCAATTTCTGTAAAATAATGTTTTGTGTTTATGAAAGGGCCCAAATGGCTGTTGAAATCTTGTTGAGTGTAATGTGTTGATTGTTGATGTTCAAAAAGAAAATTTTATACTGAGTTTTGTGTGATTGAGTGCTCTAGCACACCACCCTTGCGGGACACAGACTCGAATATCACCTAAGATGTCGGGCATGTATCTTGCGGGAATGGGGTGCTACATACCCTCCATTTAAGCTACCAAATGTCACACTTCTATTAAGCCATTTGTCACTTAATCAATGCTACCAAATGTCAGTCAATTATATTACCATTTTGTCCCTTATTTACTTATGCCAAATGTCACTAAATGAATAGGCCTAGTCATTCAAATTTTCATGTACCAACTTGTCTTGCCACATACAATTTTCCTAGTCCAATTGTACATTTTAGTACTTCAATTTTCTAATGGTATTGATTAATTCCAAGTTACTAATTATGGTCCATTAAACCAATATTCAAGACCTATATAATTCATAATCATATCACAATTTCAACACCTATCACTTTTACTTTCATGAACATGTAACATTTCAACTAGGTTATAATTTGGGGACTTACAACAAACATATATTTATATGAAAAAGATGAAGGACATCAAGAAAGTACTTATCCTTAGTTAGAAAAAAACCAAAAATTCTTTAACAATGGGAAATATTAAGGCTTATGAAAAGCTCATGACGTAACAATATATATTGGCTATGCAACACTCTAACCCATACCTTCAAAAATTCAATGCACTAATAAGCCATTTTAGTATATTATAAGAGTTATAGTCTCAACTGAGATGGAAATCACAAATCTTGTGGCTAGGTGAATGAAAAAAAATGTAAAATACTTCTATAGAGTCATTTAAGCAAGGAGGAACACATAATTTTGATATGCAATGATGTAGGTAGGAGAATTAATGTCTAAAAAGGCATGAAGAAACTGGTTTATGAACATTTCAAATAAAAAAACCTTGGGCATTGAGGAATGAATCCAACTGCTTTAGAATGAACTAAAGAATCATACATTTAATCTTTTCACTAATTAGTTCAAAGATGAATTAATCAGAGAGGAAACAAATTAGGAAAATAAGTCTATCGTGTTTACTCTTGATCCAGATAAAGCCTTTGGTCCAGATAGCTTTAATACTAGATTTTACTAAAGCTGACGTGGAATCACAAGTAAAATGATAACTAATATGGTAAACGAACTGTCTTCTATTGGCATTATTCTAGTAGAGATGAACAAACCATATATTTGTCTCATTCCCAAGGTGAACTATCCCTCCAACTTGAATGACTATAGAACAATTGCTAGTTGTGATATGGTCTATAAGGTAATCTCTAACATACTAGCTAATAGGCTCAAAAAGTTAATGCCTTAGCTTATAAGCCCTTATTAGAGAACATACATTCATGGAATATAAGGGATAACATCACAATTGCTCAAGAATTATTTAAGGGTTATCATTCGAGGGAGTCAATAAAAATATGTGTTCTAAAAGTTGATTTTACTAAAGCTTTTGGCTCGTTAAAATAGGAATTATTGGTTACTTCTATGCAAGCCATTAGATTTCCATACATGCTTATCAATTGGATAAGGAAGTGCATCATAACTACATCATACTCTATTCTAGTAAATAGAGAACCAACTAATATATTTAGAGATGCTAGAGGATTGAGGCAAGGCTATTCATTTTTTCCTTATCTATTTGCTTTTAGGATGGAGATATTCACCATATTAATAAATTTAAACATCTCCAAATAGCTAGATTCCAATTTTCATCATAGGTGCAAAAGGCTAGGCATATTTCATTTATCTTTTTCTAATGATTTATTACGATTTTACGGTTCTACTCATGCATATATAAATTTTTTATTCAATTCATTTGAATAATTCAAGTCTAACCCTAGTTTGTCTGTAATCTATGATAAAGTTCGTTATACTTGTTTGATGGATCCAACACCAATGCAGGACTCTTAACCTCTTCAAAAAGCCTTAAACAATAGCAACTCCCTTTCAAATACTTAAAAGTACCTATCTTTATAAAGAAACTCACATTCTTATATTACTATCCCCTCATAGCTTCTATATATAAAAGGATAAATGATTGGTACAGTAGAATACTCTCATATAGTGAAAGACTCTTATTAGTCATTTTTATCCTAAACAACTTCCATACAAATTAGATTTCCCACCTAGCTTTGGCAAAAGAGATTATAAAGACTATTAATAAGCTATTAAGGAACTTCCTTTAGTGTGGAACTAATGATAAACTCAAAATTCCTAAGGTGAAATGGTCTAAGATGTGCTTACCTGAGGAAAATGGTGGTCTAGGTATTTCCTCAACTTGACTTATGATCAAACCTCTTTTAATAAAAAGACTTTGTAAACTTTGTGTTGACAAAGAAAACCTATTGGTGAAGTGGGTACATCAATACTTCTTAAAAGGAACTAGCATATAGGTGGTTCAGATAAACTCTAACAACATATGGTCCTTGAAGTAGATCTTGCTACATAAAGATCAAGTGCAAGCCTTTATTAAGCACAAGATAAGAGATGGAAGTGGGACTTCATTGTGGTTTGATCATTGGCTTAACTATAGACAACTCTACAAACTAAAGGATCCCTAATACTTAAGAATTATTTTTCCTTTAAACACTAGGTTGTAGTCATTGATCGAAGAAAATGCTCATTTTTGGTCAGTTCGTACCACCAAAGGCTCCAAAGAATTTATGGAGAATTTTTCAAATTATTCACCTGATATTACCAATTATATATATTTCAATGGCTTCCAAAAAGGAAGATGTATTTCACGAGATTCTCTTGCAATAAGCTACTACTAGGCCCTTAAGACAATTATCAATAAACCAATCTCTTATGGGATTTGGATCTCATTTCCTCAAATGCATTTATTCTATGGCTAGCAGTTAAAAAGAAAATAGGCATCAAGGATTCTTTAAAGTTTCAAATAGCTAACATAAAGTGTGAATTATGAAAGTCGGATAATGAGGACATAGACCTTCTCTTTTTTCACTACAATTTCTCTTCATCCTTATGGATCATAGTAATGGCACTTTTTAGATTGAATTGCAGTAGTCATAGTTGTTCAAATACTAGGAATTGGTTTTCTAAGATATACTTCAATTATAAAAGATGAACAAGATTTATTCAAAGTTGCTTTTGTTGCATTGGTTTACAAAAAGGAATAAACAATTGATTAGAGTAGAACAACGCAATTTAGATACCTTGACTTAAAGACTAGTGTAGAATATAATATTTGTAGCAATACTTAGAAGTATCACAAGCAAAACAAGCAACGAGTCAAATGGAAACTAAAACTGCTCAATTTTTTTAATTGTAGGATTGATATCTATGTTTGACCGTTCTTAAAATGGTTTACTCTGCATATTTGTATTCTATAATATCTAGTGCTTATTTCTATGGAAAATCGAAAAAGTCATCTAGTAATTTTGCAATTTTGAACGATAATCCTGAATTATGGTAGAGCTAAGTACCAAATTACAATCGAATGACATTTGGACGCATTCATCAAAATCAAATTCACATAATGGAGGTGACAATGAAAAAGAGGCAATCCTGGTGTAGTGCAAATGAATTCAATTTATGTGGCTTGTTAAAGAGACTTCTTCCATGCACAAACTTATGCCTTAATACAAGCTGTCAAATTTCTTATGTATGATACATTGGTAGATGGCATTTGGGCTTGGTTGAGATTTTTTTTTTACCAGCGTGATCCTGCTGGGGGCCGGTGCCCGCTTTATAAATATTGGCCAAAAAATACAAAGTTAAGCAGGTCATGAAACCATACCTCACCAAACAGTTTTTCTAATCTAGCGACAGCCGTTGCCAGAAGATAAATTTATCACCAAAGTTGAAATCTAACTAAATGATACACGAACATAAGGAAAAGCAATCTAGTCAAATCTAATTTAGCCTTGAATCCTCATCGGCAGACTTGCCATGCTAAAAGAAAAAGATTGATAGTATCGACTAGCGAGTTTTGCTAATGAATCAGCCACCGTATTAACCTCCCGAAATTTATGCTCCAAAGAACCATTTAAGGTTGTAAGCAAAGATCGAATCTAGTGCAAATCCGAATGAAATCTCCAAGGCCCCGACATAGTCCCCTTCAAGTAATCAACTAATCGCTTCGAATTGGACTCCACATGAATATTTGACACTTCCATTTTTGCGCAACATTGCAATCCACGCAAAAGGGCCAAGATTTTAGCATGTACATTTGAGAGAGTGCCAAAATAGAAAGACTTTGCAAAAAGAACCTCTCCATTCGAATCTCTGAGTACTGCCCCAAAGATGATCCATCAATATTAAGCTTAAAAAATCCTTGAGGCGGCCTTGTCCAAGCTAATATCGACATTTGACGTTGACGGATACACGATTGAAGACCAGAAATATGATGGATACATTGTTAAGAAGAGGAGAAGAGCTTCAATGGCCTTATCATTGTGACAGTGGTAAGCATAGCCATCGCATTGGCTATTGCACGAGATGCCAAAGGAGGAGTGTTGTCAAAGATAGCCTGGCACCAGGCACCCCAAATGCCCCAGCAGATTATAAAAGGTAGTAACACAAACAACTTATAGATCCCATTTGTGGCGAGTCAACCACATCAGTCAACATTGAATAAAAATCCATGGTCTTTGGGAAAATTATATGAAAGAGTCTCTCAAAGAAAAGCCATACCTCCTGGGCTAGAGGACACTCCCAAAAGCAGTGACAAATGGAATCTTCAGAGGGATAAGCGTAGCATTTAGAGTCCAGGTGTATGCCCATAGTACGCAAGATTTCTGGAAATGGGTAAAAGACATTTAATACCCTCCACAGGAAAAAGGAGACCCTCATAGGAAAGTCAGGGTGCCAAAATACCTTAAGAAGAGGACTTGATGTTGGTGTTCCAGGAAATTCATCATAAGCCAAGGACAAGCTAAAATGACTTGAAGGAGAAGGTTCACAGATGATGATATCCTCATCTTCCGAAAGGCGGAACTAGAAGGACAGAATAGAATGCAATGCTGCTGTAGGTAGAAGCTCCTGCAAGGCACTAACATCCCATGAATCAGCAATATGAAGATCTGCTAAAGTAAAGTAACGCAGGTCCTCCAAGTCCAATAGCTAGAATATATCGACAATTGTCCCTTTACCACTCCAATTATCGAAAAGGAAGGAACATGCTCCATTTTGGACAATCACACACACCCTGGTTCGCATGAATTCATCACTAGCCCTCAGCCGTTTACCGACTACAGATTTCTTCCAAGTAACCTGATTAACATAATGAGCCCACAAACCTTGTTTGGTGTGCCACTTCCACCACATCTTATAGGAATAGGTTTTACAAGTTGTTGCAAAATCCTGGAATCCCAAACCATTAGCATACATAGGCTTTGCGACTCCCTCCCATGCTCGCCAAGTCCGCTTGCCAGGCTCAGTAGTGAAGCTCCACAAAAAGATCGAGCAAATACACTCTATTTTAGTTAGGACGGATTTGGGAGGCTCTAATGTTGCAAATGTATAGGGTATAGCAGTCAATACATGTCGGATAAGCATAATTCGACCCCCAGGAGAGAGCAATTTGGACTGCCAACCAGCAAGCCGCTAATGGAACTTATCGATCACATGTTGAAAATGGACTGATTTGCGTCGACCCTTATACAACGTGTGGCCCAAGTATTTCAATGGGAAAGATCCACGAGGCACCCATGTAAAATCAAAAATCCAACGGGCTAACTGAGGAGAAGCACGCTTAGAAATCATAAACGTACTCTTAAATAGATTGGCTTTCTGCCCCGAAGCTAGAGAGAAAGTAGAGAATAGTGCAAATAAGTTCCGAATTGACCGCTTAACACCAAATGTGAAAATCACCAAATCATCAACAAAAGCTAAATGACTAAGTATTGGAGCATTGCAAGGCAAGGAGTAGGGTAATAACATCCCCTTATTCATTAAAGCTGTTAAATTACGGCTTAGGCAATCCATAACAAAAAGAAATAACAAAGGAGATAATGGATCTCGTTGTTTCAATCCTTGAGAAGGCTGAAAGAACCCAGTCATAGACCCATTTATTAACAAAGACACTCGAGTAGCCTCAAAATTATTAAGTATTAACCGAATGAAATGTGAGGAAAAGCCATACTTAGCCAGAAGTTTGCTCAAAAACTCCAGGACACTCGATCAAAAGCCTTCATTAAATCAAATTTAAACATGATATTATGACTCGCCACTTTTTTATCTAAATGCTGAAGAATTTCTTGAGCTAAAAGAGCATTACCGCCGATGTCCCGACCCTCCAAAAAGGCTGATTGTTCCAAAGAAATCAAGCGAGGCAATAAAGGTCGTAGTCGATTGAATAGGATATGGGTGAAGACCTTATTGATGAAATTGCAGAGGCTGATGGGTCTAAAATTGCCAAAGATCTTTGGAGCCTATGTTTTTGGTAATAAAACCACCACTGTGGCCGCAACTGCCCGGGGCAAGGGAACTCCTGCAAAAAAATCTTGCACATCACTAAATAAATCCCCACCAATAATATCCCAATATTGCTAGAAAAATGAGCCAGAAAACCCGTCACTTACAGGGGCACTAGAAGGATCCAACTTGAAAACCGCAACCTTTACCTCTTAAAAAGTTACCGGGCTTAACAATCCTTGTTGATCGTCAACTGAGAGTAGTTCTGAAATATTAACATATAAAAGACCAACTACGTCCTCTACATTATAAGAATCCATGTTTTCCTTCGTTAACAAATTAGAGAAGAAATCTACAACATGAGTATTGATGTCATCAGGATCTGAGAGCCAAATCCCTTGAGAATTCTGGACTTTCAAAATCGCTGATCTCTTTTGCTTCTCCTTAACCAACGCATGAAAGAATTTTGTAGAGCGATCTCCATCCTTTACCCATTTTAATCTAGCCTTTTGCTTCCAAAAATCTTCTTCCTCGACCAAGGTCCGAAGCAAGTGAGCCTGGGCTTGATTCAGTTGAACCAAGTCAGCATCTAGATGAGTTTGATCAAAGATTCCTTCCCGGCCCTTGACATGAGTTTCCGCCCGTTTTACATTTTCATGGACATTGCCAAAGCAATCCTTGTTCCAAACCTTAAGCACCCCCTTGAGACGCCTCAATTTCAATGAGAATTGAAGCATACCGTATGCGTCAACCAATTCCTCCCAACTAATCCTGAAAACTTTTGTAAACTCACTCCGTCGCAGCCACATGTTTTGGAAACGAAAGGAATAACCCAACATAAGGGTATTATGATCAGAAGTGCACTGATTCAACATCTCTATCTGACAGGAAGGAAAGGAATCCAGCCATGCATTATTAAACAAAAATCTATCCAGCTTTCTCCAAACACGACCTCTACTTCGTACCCCCATATAAGTAAAGAAACCCCCAGCCACAAGCAATTCTTGTAATTCAGCCTAAGAAATAAAACCCGAAAGCTCATTGATAGACAGTGTATTCGGTAACCCCCGGCCTGAAGCTTCATCCAAAGAAGCGATGGCATTGAAATCACCACCAAGTGCGCAAGGAGAGGCTTGGATGGAATTAGAGAGCAGCAAGAGATCAGCCCACAACACTCGACGCTCCATAACTGTTGACTTAGCATAAATTGCAGCTAGAAAAAACTTTATAGAAGAAGAGACCGAAGAACACTGAAAGTGAATAAACTGAGTAGATTGCAGCATCACATCCATCACTAGATCATGGTGCCACATGACCCATATTTTATTTGACTCCGAAGCAACTGAATGTTGGAATCCCAATTTATTCTAAATTATATTAATCCGATCAGCAGATAAGAAAGGTTCTTGCAAAATAATTATTGAAAAGTTATGAATATGGCAAAGTTTGGATAACCGTCTCAAGGAACTTGATTAGCAACACCTCTAATATTCCAAGAAAGGAGCTTAATCATTAAGATAACTAATATTGGACTTGGAAGACCGGGTTACCATCGAAGACGGTTGCTGGAATGTTGGAGGCTGTGTAAAAAAGGTTTTCCTTGGCTTGCCACATTTACGAACTACTGGCAACTCAAGCAGCTACTGAAGTTTAGAATCAGTGGATAGGACCGGCCGCAACGGAGGGAGATTTGAGCTGAATTCACAAAATTGCTAGATAAGTTCCTCCCGAGGGAGCAAACTGACAATACGGGGGATTTTGAAGGCAAACACCAACGGTCAGGGGTCACCAAAAGAAGTCTGCTGTGAGTCTGGAAGATTAGAATCATCTTAAGGGGCATCATCATGAAGAGGATCCTGCTGGTACGTGCGAGGTAGTTCACCAGGCCGAAACTCCTCTATCCGGACAGGTTGAAACCCTACTTCCTGGGCAACAATGACTGAATCAGATGAGAGACTCCTAGGAGAATCTATAACATCGACATCCACATGGATAGTAGCATCCACTGCAGCAGTGTCAGGGAGGTCTTTATCCAGAACATCAGCTTCTGGCAAGTTAAAGTTGGGGCTTGATATATTCTATTCAGTGGCTATATGATAAACATCATTTTTGACAACATCAAAGGCAGTTGGAGGAGCATCCTCCAGTTGCTGCATTGCCGATTTCTTTGTCTGTAGATTAACAGTCGCCTTCCATTGGGATGTGCTCGCCTAGTGAGTATCCACTTGTTGTTGCTGAATCAGTTTCTCCACCTGCCGGTTCGTTTTGGGGACCCATTGGAGATTGTCCTCCACCTGCTTCCCCTCACACTGTTTGAGTTCTGGATGTTGAACAGTGCATAATCGCTCCTCATGACCAACATGCATACAATGCTTACAGTAATGGGGGACAAATTCGTATTCAACTTTTTTCCAATAATCCTCCCTACTACCCATCTTAATCCAGATTTTATCAAGTCGGGGTTGTAGTAGATCGATTTCAATCTGAATCCTCGCAACACTGGGACGCTTGAGTGTGGAGGTAGCAGAATCAGCCCTCAAGGGAAGGCCAATCGGTGACGCAATAGGAAAGAGGGCAGTCTTTTGGAAGAATTGAATCGGAAGTCGTGGGAATTTAACCCAAACCCGAACCAAAGAGGATTCAACATCCACCTGAAAATAGGGAGTCCACTTCAAGATACGCATTGTAATGGCGTTGATGTACTAGACTTGACGTGAATACAAACGTAAAAAGTCCTCCTCACAAGAGAATTGGATCTAGATGT
>JANITW010003556.1:0-10861 GCA_027564335.1 Erythroxylum williamsii | reverse complement strand
CTGCAAAACAAAGAAGGCTGGTCGGGGGTTGTGTCCCGATTAGCCCCTCCGACGCTCAAGTAAGTCTTTTGGTGAAGATCATGCTGATCAAATCAGAGAGAAAACTAGGTTATGAGTTTCGTACCTCTGTTATGGGAGAATAATACATTTTATATGATTTTTCAGCTAGGTTTATGTTTTTACGTATCTGCATGGGAGACGTTTTTCTACTGTTGGGCCATGGATGTGTGGGTCAGGCCCGAATTAATTGATGGATGTGAGACTGACCGATCGGCCTCTAAAATTAGGCTCGGACCCAATATAACCGACCCAACCAATGGACATGTGAAAATTGGTTTCTTTCAATATGCTTCAATTAATTAGTCCATTGCTATTTTTAACAGGCTTCCACTTTGATAGATCAGATGAGCTTTAGATTCGAAAGGAGTCGAAGCCGAACAAGTTAAATTACGTAGCGGCCAGGGCTAGCCAATCTATCTGGGCCCTTATGTGTCAAATAAAATAGTCCACCCTTTGCGTATGAATTTTCTTTAGTTCTTCTCTTCAACATTATTCTATAACAAAGTAAGTTGACGGACTTCTAATGGTGAAAACGGTGGTCGGAGACGAAATCCGACTAGGTTTAATCGAGGATCGCCTCAGCCAATCCAGTCTCACTTCTCAGGTCTTGTTCTTACATACATGCACTCTTTCTCTTACTAGAGTATACGAGAACGTTGATTAGCGCTACAGCTTTTGATTTAATTTACCAGGTGGGTCTGGTAATAGGGAAGCTGAGCTCCTCCTTAGACCGTGGCTTCGTATTCGATTTAGTGCCCACGCCCCCCAACGATGCCGGGGAGCCGCCTTGTTCCCTCATCGAGACCACCACAACCAAGGACGACAAGAAAAGGGGTTCCAGATCTAAATCGCAGGCCCTCGATACCTCCACTTTGGTCATCGATAAGGATTGGGTCGCCGAGCATTCCCGTCAGGTGAAATTCTCCTATTCATGTCGTTTATAGATTTTCAATCTATATTTGTACCATTTGTGTCCTTTTTTTTTTTTTTTTTAAATCATTTGTATCTTATATTTTTAAGCAACTGCATTGGTTATAGGTTTCAAGAATGTTGCTAGGTGGCATGAATGTGGTTGGCATATATGTATGGGTTAGTGATAGCTCTTTCAAGAATTCTACCATAACCCTTTGCCAGGTATTTCTTTTGTCTTGTTAAAATGTCACCGAATTTATAACTTCTACTCGTATTACTGACGAACCATAATTATTGTTAAATTCCAGTTTTTCTTATCATCTTTTATTTAATGTTGTAATGTAGTTATTGAATTGATTGAATTGATACTTTGCACACGATGTCATCGCTTTTGCAGACAGTGAATGAAGTTGGGGAAGCTGCAGCCATCTCGGAGGCAGGCGGGGATGAAAGGTTGCTTATTCATATATGTTTTAGTCCAAGGAGGTATTTACTTGTCTGCATTCTGTGGACACACTTCAATTCTTACCCATATAACATTATATCCTAATGAACTCGTTCTACTTCAAGTTAATGCTGAATGATGAGTTAAAATGTGTAGGTGGACTTGTCGAAACTGCAGTTTGTCTTCAAATATTACATCAAATAGCTTACGCCCTTGTGATTTCAAAATGGGAAGGGTTTTAAGCTCCCTACAGACCTTTAAGTGTACATATAACTTTGAACTAAGGTAACTGCATTTTTAGCTCTCTCTCTCTCTCTTCAAATTTTCAAAATCTTTCTAAGTGATTCATGTATTCTTTCTGTGCATTGATGCACTGCAAGGACATATCTAGATGATGAAAAGTATAATAAGAAAATTTGCCACTGAATTCTGGCGTTAACTATGACAGGTAGTTATGATTATATAAAAAGATCTTGTTTATAGTTATAGATCTTGAGAATCTTATAAAAGTCTTCAATGACCTTCCCTAGAAGCATTACTGAGTTAAAGATCACAATTACGATTATCTCTGTTATATTACTCTATTGCTGAATATTATGCTGTAGTTTTAATTTTGTCAGTTCATTGGTTATTTTTATAGTTGTTTGATATTCAAGAGGCAACAAATTGTTGGGACTAGATTTTCCAATGATTGAAACTTGTGTGTTAAGTTCTACTTTTCCAGGTTACCTATATTTCATGACAATGCATCGGATGCTCCTTCGTTCAGTGCAATTCTTCGTCAGGGAATTTCAGTTCATGCAAAAGAGCTGAGAGGAGCCAAGGCAATAATTGATGGCAACCTGGTGAGAACATGATTTGCTGTTTTACACTTTGTAAATTTGTCAAGGACATGATTTTAGGGAATGAATCATCTTTGATGCTAGAATATGTCAACTGAAAAATGATTCACAACAGCTTTGAGTTGTGAGATTTTGCAGTAAGATGGATTTGATGCATCATGTCCAAATGTTTCCAACCGTTGTACCTAAATTCAAAACTGATGCTTCTTAAATGTGGTCTGGATGGATGCTGGTGAAACATGAACTGCTAATTATTCTTATTACACATATAGATGTCTGTATGGACGTGTGAATAATGTTGTTGAAATATATTTTCACTTAAATAGGCCTCGAACAGATACTATGCATAATATATGGCTTTAATACTGTGGGACAAAACTATTAAAAGTAATTTATCTCATGCTGTCTTCTTATATTAGTTATTTTCATCTCTTTGTACTTTAGGTGGTTAGTGAAGACACTTGTACAACTGATGGTCCACATGAAGTTGAGTTGCTTGTGCCATTCATGAAGGATGTATTGGTGAGAGGTGTGTTGGAAATTTTCGCAAGTCGTTCTTAGATGGTACATTTGGTGATCTGCATATGTTTTTCTTCAAACTTGTGATATTTTACCTGATTTTGTAAAGCAAGCAGCCAGAAAAATATTGCTGGGCTTATTCTCTTTGGTGGATCCGTGTGCTCTTTTGCATACTTAAACCCTAAGGAAACAGTTTTACAAGCTACTGCTGATATAAAGGTGTTTACCGAGTTTCTCCTTAGCCCTAATTCTATCATATGATTGAGGTATCTTTCCTTGAACATATTATCAATAGCCTGTGCAGGATTGGTGCTTGTTCTAAGTCATGGTTCTTAATAAACATGCATATTGGTTTGCTTCTCAAAAAAAGTGACAAAAGTAAACAAGAAAATAAATATCTAGTTCTACATATCTTGGTAAAAACATGCAAGCACTCCTATCTTGGCATTGAAAATATGTCATTCTCAAATCAAACCGTGAGAATCGGATTTGACTTGGTAGTTCACCTATAGGAAAAAGCAGCAGATAGGTTTTTCACTTCTTATGTTGACACTAATTGCTAATTAATTGGAGCTTGGAAAATTTTGAAGTTTCTTCTTTGTTCTCATACCGTGTAACTTTTTTCCTCACAACTTCTTGAAACTGTACTAGCAGCTAGAGAAATGATATAGTTCTCATCTCTATCTATGAGAAGGTGATTTTGAAAATTTTAGGTACGAAAATAGAATTTGTCACAGGAGTGCAATTACAAAATGTAAGTGTGTTCTTCCAACAAATTCAATGCTACACAGCGATGTTGGCTATTAAATATGGGATTTTTTGCTGGATCAAATTAATTTACAACGAAAGCCATTCATTAGCCAACTGATAGTATATTTGGATCTTGAAATTATTCCAATATGCTTGTTTGTTTTATTTTCAGGATGATATCATCAGGAGTCTAAAAAGCAGACTTGATATTATATGTGATGAAGCAGATGGAGGTCTTGATCCAATTGATGGGAATAGCAAGGAACTACACAAAGAGAAATTATCTGAAAAGCCTGTTTCAAAACTTGTTCCACACTTGTTGAGGTGTGTAAGAGCGTTTTGTTACATCCTTCTGCTCACAAAAAATGAAGAACTTGAAATCGGTGATACAACAATTTTTTCAATCATATGTTCAAAATTTTAAATTCTGCTACAGGAATACTTGTGGTCTTTCATTTCCACGAAGAGTTTTCATTCCTTGGCTGGGGAATGCATTTATCTGTGATTACTTGCAACAGTCTGAGACACTGGAGGTTTGTGAATGGGTTTCTTGAGCAAATTATTTTCATATTGTTTTGGGCGCATGAAGTGCTCTATTCTCTAAATTCTTGTTTTTCTTTGATTTTGTTAGATTCTAAAAGATCATTGTACTGAGTTGATGTCCATCGATGTTCCGGCTGATTCATCAATAATTCTTCAACCTGAAGATGAGGCTTCATTATTCATGAATAAATCATTTTGGGATATTTCGGTCCCTCGCTATTCCACGCCTAACTCATCTTCCGAAAAGGGTGGAAAAGTTGAAAAAAGAACTGCGGAAAGTAGTGGAAGAAAGGCTTTTGGATTAAATCTATTGGCTGCTATCTTCTTCCTTCTTCTATCTGTCTTGCTAGGGTTTGTGTTTGTCAGGCAATCATAGCAAGTCTCATTTGATTTTGGTGAATAGTATTGTATGGGATGGCCATTCACAAATTTATTTCGTGCAAGTCTTATGTTTAACAGTTGAGTCGTAACAAATGGATCGAAAGGGATGCCATTCTGATAGTATCAGTTTCATTTGGATGAGCTTCTTATCGTTATTAAACGCCTTTTGTGTCGAGAATGCACAAATTTCAGTAGAGCATTTACTCAGGTCACCACCTCATTGTTGAGAAGGTTCTTGCTATGTATATCTGCATTTTCTTCTGAGTGCTTCTCAATTAACATTTGTACCAGTGTCTAAGGATCACGCTATTTTCAATTTCTCATGTACTGAAGAAAAAGGGGAACGTATATGAGAAATTCTAAATCTGCCATGACTTCAATAAAAACAATAAACGAAAGGGCTTAGGTATCATATTTGGAGCTTTGAAGTTATGCGTTGTACTGTCACACGGTGAAATGCAGGCCTATACCCCATCGGAGAGACTAATGATCAAATACTCATTCTAAGGAGTAACTTGTATAACCTTCGCAACAAAAGCTTCCAATAGAGGAAGACATTTTACATCCAGAAGAAAGAGCATCATGTCAGAATGTTGAAAACAACTAAACACCATCTATTTTTGTTTCACCCAAACTCCATCACAACGAGCATCATGTCAGCATGTTAAAAACAACTAAACACCGTCTCTTTTCGTTTTAATCAAACTCCATTTGTTCATACTAAACTCAACTCAATCAATCATCTCCTGCCAGCCGAGAGGTGTGAGTTGTGAATCCCTCGGATAAAAATGCACTAAAGTCCTTGTCTCCTTCCAAGTTGTGAACCCCTTCTGCAGGCCTCACCTGCCAATATTAGCATTAGTTGCCTTTTGTTTTCTGCTTTAAACACACGATAGACGTACTAATTACTTCAAAAGAAATAATGGCAATGACACTAACCAAGTGAAGGGTCTTGATACGATGCAATGGGTGCAGCGTTGGACCAGCAGAGGCGTCCATTTCTACACGCCAAAATAAAGGTAGGCTAACAGCATACAAACAAAGACAAAAAAAACACATAGGATGCATACCGGCGCCAGATTTTGTAGCATTTAGGAAAATAGTGCCTTTGTAGCATTTAGGAAAATAGTGCCTGATTCTTGATGAAGTTGAAAGATTTTTCATTATAAGGAATAGTACATTAATTGAAGAATCTTGAATGTATAATTCTTACGTAAATACCTATTACAGATCTGTTTATGAACAAATTAATTCTTTTCTCCAACCATTTTATTTACAAATGCTTTTAACGGAGTAATTAGCATTTGTTCACTCTAAATCCTAATATATAAAGAAATAATCAATCAATATCCTTTATAGTTTAATTTGACACATTTATTAGATAATTAAACGTAACTAGTTACTCTAGTGTGTTATATTCTAACATTCTCCGATTTGACTTAATCACAAGATAATTATAAAATTAAATAAAATAACTTCAATTGAATGGTAGCAGAATAATTTCAAAACTTTTTCATATTTAATTTTTCAAAATTTAAGATTATTTAAAATTCTATAAAATGATTAACATATAAATCATGATAAAGTATGAATCGTAATTCATACATTTTTTCAAAGTTTTAGCCTTTTCGACTCGTCTCAACCACCATAGCCGCATAAATATTCGGCTTTTAATAGTATCCATAAAATATCTTGAGAACTTTGTAATTATTACATAAAAGGTTAGACAAGGAGTGCTAGTTCACTTAGAACTTAAACGTACTTATAATATATTTTTGGATATTTTAGTAATTTAATTAAAGTTAAATTCTACTTTAATTAGAATTATACAAAATTCTAATTAACAGTAATTATGCTTAAATAAAATCTAATATCTCATATTGATCCTTATTTGTTAAATATCTCATATTTATTAGTAAAGTTTCTTAAACTTTATAACCAAGTCTAACTTGATAAAAACTCTTTTCTCTCTTTAACTCGTCCTTTGTGTGTGACCAATAAGCTTCCCAAACATGTTGACAATGAATATAAATTATAATCCTAAATTATATATTGGATTAGATAAATTAAACTCCTTTAATTTATCTTTAATTATCAAATTAAAAAATTTATGTCTATAAATTAAGATTGACTTTTAGCAATACATCATGATCATCCAAATATTTAGGAATATTAAAGTGGTTTTGACCAACTTTTTTGTGCATTACTTTTTTTTATAATTCAATCCTTTCATCATACAATGTCTAGATTAGACATGAAGTATGAAATTAATATCTACTCTATTTTGATTCTAATTATATTAGTTCTTCACCATTAGTAATTGATTCAATTAATGACATTTATAAACTATTTTATAAAGTATCATTCCACCTTAGCCAAAAGTTTCTCAAATCAATACTAATTGAGAACAATTGAACGTTTTTCGGATGATGAATTATATACTAATCACTGAACTACTTTCATGTAATTTATGTTACATCCATTAACTACCAACTGAGCTATCCTTAATTAGAATATGTCATATGTAGTATCAAAATATATCAATCCTTATACAATATAATTTTGGAGATCTCAAGTCCAATGATCATTTATACAATAATCACAATGAGAATTTTCATAAGCAAACAAATAATACTCCAAATGGATTTTTTTATATGAGGTCAGTTCAGTGAACTTGTTCTTTAATAAGCACTCACATGTTTATTTTAGTATCTCCATATTTTAGTTTATGAGATTGACTACTTCCTTCATAACGAAACACATAATGTGTGTTAGTCTTTATACATCTTATTAAGGTTATGTTTTAATAGAATAATAACTAGGAATACTTTAGGGATAATACATAAATACATTATAAATCTCAAAATTATAATCTCATCACAATTTTATTTGCAATGTATAATTATCCTATGAACTTTATCATAAACATTTAAATATGTACAAGATAAAGAATATATTTAGATTATTTTATCTCTAAACAACAACTAATTGGTATAAAACAACAATCCCCTTGTTGCACTTAGCTAATCGTTTAAGTATCTTATATCATATCACCATATGATGATCATGCTACTGGGATAGTGGTTTAGTGATAGAAATTTACAAGATTCCTTATAGTGAGCACTTGCTTAAATCTTCCATCTTTCGTCTTAATTATCATCATAATTAAGAGAAGCTGCCTAAATACATACTTGCATCTTTAATGAGGTCTCAGCTCTTTTTGCATGCTTAATGGCTTTAATGATCTATAGTACATTACTATCTGAACAATTAATATAATTAATCATTTCCACTAAATGAAATATGTATTGTGACTTAATTAGCAACCATTACTACATTGGAACCTTTCCAATCTCAAAATAATATTGTTCTAAGTAAAATATACCTTAATTTGGACTTACTTATAAAGTTAATATCTTTATAACGTTGAACTTAAATATCAACTCATACCTAGAATATGAATATCTTTAATACTTTACAAGCATCAAATATCTCAAATACAAAACACCTTTAGTATATTATCTATATATTTGGACTAAAATAGGTAAACGACTTCCATATTTATCTTTATAGATCTAATTCTCATAGTTAAATTGTTACCTTTTCAAATCCAACATGAATTGTTCTTGAATAATTGTATTTTCAATAATTGAAAATACAAATTATTGTTCTCTATGGGCAGTATGTCTCTATGTACTCTTATTGAAAAGGACAATGATACTCTTACTAACCTTCTTATAAACATGATCTGTTTACAATCATTTCTTAAACAAATTCTTTAAATTCATCATAAAATTGAATCATTCAACGTCTAGTAACCATTCAACTATACATCAAATGTATCAATAAAGGCACTAGTTCTAATTAGATGTATTGTTATGATATTTGAACTTTTATATTTCATTTTACTCCCACTACTTTTTTTTTAGAACTATGCCCCTATAACTATACATTGAGACAAACAATTTGTTTAATGGGTCTATAAGATTATATCCAACCTTTGGATATCTCTCAACTTTTTATTATCCGATTTAGTTCTAAACTTAGTGGATAATACATGCTTCATCTAAGTATTACATCCCAAAATCATGAACTTTTATTTTTTCAAAATCTTACCATTTCACATCTAATATGAATTCTTGTTAATTGATTTAATTAGAACTTTCAAAGTTAAGTTATAGTACTAGGCTTAGCTATAGAAAAAGATAAATATTGCATCATACAATATCTTATATTATATATTCCTCTTCACACAAATTTATACTCTTATGGAATTTATTTGTCAAGATATTCACTAGAGAATCTCATTTGTTATAAACAACCAAAAAATTTAAAACTCACCACATTGTTCTTATCAAAATGTTTCAACATTTTCAGTGATTAATTCTAATTAAATTTAAACAATTTAAACAATTTTAAATTATTTCGTTTAGTGCATATGAATTTATCACATAAAGCCAATCTTACTTCTAATGAAATATAAGAATCATCCTTTTTATGAATTAGTATTCCATCCAATCCATCACACATATAAATTTAACAATTCAATACAATCATCATCCTTTCACGAAAGGTTGATTTAGTTATTTTTCAAGCCAATAATTTTCACAACTTGCGTATGATTCATAATGAAAAAGATACATATACCCTAATATGTAGCTTTGTGATTCTCATTATATCGATTTAACCATATGCCATAAAAGGATATTCTAGGCTATCTAACTTTGTATTCTTACAATTTATATTAAGCGTAAGTCTCCTTTGATCCAACACATACAAACTATTTGTATAAACATGGATCAACTACCTTTATTTAGCAATCTATTTCTTACCATGTTTTGAACGTTATAGTAATGTTAAATATGAATTTAGTATCAATACTGAATACTTATGTATCTAAGTATCTAATACCATATCCATCTATATATTGATCATGTATCTTCTAAGACAATAGCTTAGTGAGAGGATTTGCAAAATTCTCTTCAATTGGAACTTGCCCTAATGCTATGTCTTTTCACTCCATTATCTCCTTGATAAAGTGAAACTTCTTAACTACATGTTTCATTGATGAGACCTTGATTCCTTTTCCTGCACAATAGCACTATTGTTGTTTCAATACAATACTATAGGCTTAATAATGCTAAAAACCACTCTAAGTTTAGTGATGAACTTTTGGATCCAAACCATTTCCTTTGCTACCTCTGACACTATAATTTACTCTACCTCAATCGTTGAATTAGTAATGGTTGTTTGTTTGGAGCTCTTCTAACTTACCCTACCACCATTTATAATGAGGATGTAACCTAACTATGATCTACTATCATCGGGATTTGACTAGAAACTAACATTTGAATATCCTTTAACTCTCAGTTCAACTCCTCCATAGATGAAGAAAATATCTTTAGTTCTTTTCAAGTACTTCAAGATGTTTTTCGTAGTTATTGAGTGACACTCACTAGATTGACTTGAAACTTGCTCGTTATACTCAAAGCATAAGAGACATTTGGTTTAGTACATAGCATCGTATACATAATTGATTCAATTGTCGAAGCATATCAAATATAATCCATTTTATCTATCTCCTCTAGTGTCTTTAGATATATACTCTGTTAGAGAGAAATCTCA
Organism: Erythroxylum williamsii; assembly: GCA_027564335.1. NCBI lineage: Eukaryota > Viridiplantae > Streptophyta > Magnoliopsida > Malpighiales > Erythroxylaceae > Erythroxylum > Erythroxylum williamsii. The sequence goes on along the minus strand of JANITW010003556.1, from coordinate 784 downwards.
AGAGACATAATTACGAATCTCCTCTTAGAATTCTCCATGTTAAACCTCTTTAGCACTTTGTCTATGTACGTCGATTGGGACAATCCAAGCAACCACTTTGATCTATCTCTATAAATCTTTATTCCCAAAATATAAGCTACTTCTCCATATCCTTCATGGAGAAATTTTTGGATAACCATTACAGATTGAAGCATATGTATGTCGTTTCCATTCAACAATAAGTCATCTACATATAGCAATAAGAAAATGACTGCAGTCCCACTAACCTTCTTATAGACACATAGTTCATCCACATTTTTTGTAAAATCAAAATATTTCATTGTCTCATCAAAATGGATGTTCCAACTTCGTGACACTTGATTAAGTCCATAAATGGACTTTTGTAACTTGAATACTTGATTGGGAAATCTCTTATATTCAAAACTTTCAAGTTGTGTCATATACACATCCTCCTGCAATTTTCATTAAAAAATGCTATTTTGACATCTATCTACTAAACTTCATAATCATGATAAGCTGCTATAACCAACAAGATCCTTATGGATTTAACATAGCTACTGGTGAAAAGTTTTCATCAAAATCAACTCCTTATTTTTATTTGTAACCTTTAGTAGCTAACCTCGCTTTGTACGTATGTACATTACCATCCATATCAGTTTTTCTCTTAAAAACCTGCTTGCAGCTAATTTTGTTAGAGTAGTGCCCTAAAGGCAATCGCCTTTAGCGCGTTTTGTACAAAGTTGTGTACAGACTTTATAAATAAATAAAGAAAGGCATATTTCAT
>JANITW010003495.1:0-10865 GCA_027564335.1 Erythroxylum williamsii | reverse complement strand
TCGATGAATCTGAAGAATGGCAGAGAGGCATTTTCTATTTCTTGTCTGCATCTTATGCTCTTATCTCCTTTGTTGCCCTAGTAATTATGTTTCTAGAATCCCTTCGCTTTCCCATTTTCCTGATATTTCAGTTCTTAGCCTTCTGCTGTTTCATTCCGGAGAAAATGGCATCGTTTGAGCGTTATTACCATTCAGTGTACAAAAATGTGATTGTTAGTGAAAAAATCGATGGCTTTCCATCTCTCCACGAAACGAGCAAGTTCAGATTTCTATGTGTGCTTTTCATGGAGGTTAGGACATGCCAAATGGTCAAGGCACAGCTTTCGGCTTTTGCTAAGAGTTTTTTTTTTCGTGGTCACATACCTATCTAACAAGCTAACCAGATTCAAATTCTTATTTAGATTTTCTTGTCTTTATTAACAATGAGACTCGCTATTTAACAATTAGTTGTAAACATTTATTGCACCCATTTTTGTGTTTGATCTATGATGTATTCAGTATGTTAGAAATTCACAAGTGCAGTAATCTCAAGTCATAAAAAGAAACAAAAAAAAAGTGAGTTATATACAAAGATAGGACACACAACTCATAGTTTTAAGGTTTTCAGTTAAGATATGATATCCTGATTATATATGAGCTCACTAATTCAGTATAAGTTCTCCCCAGACTCCCTCAAAACCCTTAATTGTTATTAGAGCTAGGTTGGCAAAGTCTAGTGAATGGCGATTCGTAGACTTGGGTCAAATGAATGATGACTATGAAGTAACTCAAATAGCTTCGCATAAGTTATAGGTTGAGAGGAAGCTAGTCCAATATAGATCCACTTGTGAAGGGAAAATGTTGGAAATTCACAAGTATAGTAATCCTACGTTGGAAAGAGACTTAAGGATGAAGTGAGTTATTTACAAAAATATGACTCATAACCTAGGTTAAGATATATGCCCTAATTGTATATAGGTTCATTTGGATCCACTCCAATTTCTCCCCAACTCCCCACAAAACCCTTCATAGCAACTTGTCCGACGTCGATAATGGTGTTAAAATTCTCTTCAAGCTCGTCCCTACATTTTAAAACCATCATAAATAATCTTTAGTATGTAGCCCTATTTTGATACAAACATGACCTTTCAGTGATCACAATCACTCTTTTGTATTGTAGGAATGACAAACGAGTGAATACAAGTTAGATAATGATTGAATTTAAGTATTTTTTAAGAGAAACAATTGTGTAGGATGTTACACATCTATGTCTTTTACTCATATGATTGTGTGGATCAATCAAGTAAGTCACTAACAATGTGTGCATAAGAACATGTTTTTATGCACACATTTTATGAAGACTCGAAGACATACATTTTCATGTACACTTCCATGATCATGACATACATGACCGTGTGTGATGATCATGTAGCTCTCTAAAATTATGTACATTCATGGTATCTTTAAATTTAAAAAGGGCACGATCAATTACATGGTCGTGTATGTGACCTTGTATAGTCCATACAAATCGAATTTTTGGAATAAAAAAAGAAAAAGCTATAGGTTTTATGGATAACTAGCTAGAAATGAAAAGTGAAGGTATAATGAGTGAGAGTGAGCGAAAAAAGTTTTTCATTCTTTTGTTGATAGTTTATAACAATAAGTTGTTTGTAGATACATTGTTTTCAGGGTTAGTTTGAGAAGAGTGATGAGTTGTTAAGTCAACTTATTTTTTAGTCATAAAACTTAATGGGATAACTTTCAGTTGTGTTGTAATATAGTTTTGAGCAAGGTCAAATAGCTCAAAATTTAAATTCTTGTCAATTCTTATTTAAATTTTGTGGATTTGTTTATTGATTTGGCCTAGGTTTGTTTCCTTTGCTTTGGAGGGTTTTCCATGTAAAATTGATGTTCATATCTTTATCTTTTCATTCATACTAATCTGGATAATTTTTTTGGAATTATTGAGTTTTGTTTATGACCTTTAATTGAGCTTGAGAGAGTTATGTTTTGAGTCCTTACAAGTGGTATCAGAGATAGGTTGACAAAGCTCAATGAATAGAGAATCTTGGATTTGGGTCATATGAGTGGTTCACAGAGTGACTCAAATGTTTTTACATTAATATAGGTTGAGGGGGGAGTTAGTTTAGTTTAGATATATCCATTTGTAACGGGGAGATGTTGGAAATTTATAAGTGGGATAATCCAACATTGGAAAGAAACATAAAGATAAAGTGATTTATATATTAAGTTAAGACTCATAATCCATTACCTTAAGGTTTTGAGTTGAGATATGATGTCTTAGTTGTATATGAGCTCATTTAGACTTAGTCCAATAATTCCTTAAAAGCCACCTCAAAACCATTAATGGTATTAAAGCCATCAGTTATGGAAGGTCGAAACAAGTCTATGGTCATGTTGACATAAAAAAAACTACTATATTTAGAGGTCCATAATAGAGTACCCACTGTACTATAAGGATATCCTTTAATCCTATTAATGTGGACAGAGATATGAAGGATGATGTTCCTTTTAAACCATAGAAGATGCCAAATACAGGATGGGAAAATATGATGAAGAAAACTCTAGGAATAATTTGATAATGGATTGATATTAGTATGTCCAATCATGTTCCCAAAAAACCATTCCTTTTAAATTGTGAAAAAAGATGAAAGTTCTCTACAAAAAAAAGATTGCCCATAACAAGGCCACTCTAATTAAGGGGCCAGTAAAGTTAAAGCTAAAAGTTGAGAAATTTGTGTCGGAGCACCTTAGTCATTTTCAGGTAATAATCAACAAGATGACCACTATGAAGATCATTCTTGATGACAAGCTTTATGCTTTATACCTATTAAGTTCACTACCGAATAGTTGGGAGATGTTGTTGGTGACAATTAGTAATTCAAAGAGAGTTCCCAAAAGGCATGGTAAGTCTAAGAGTAGATCAAAGTCCAGAAGCCAAAAAAAGGTAAAAACATGTCACTATTATACCGAGCTAGGTTACATTAAGAAGATTTGCTACAAGTTGAAGAGGGGACAGAAAAAGTAAGGCCATCAAAATGATACAATTGATAAGAATACAACTGTAATAGCTACAAAGCACGAATGACAAAGTGTCCCTAATTTATGCAACAAATGAATGTTTCCATGTCAATGATTCGAGTTCTAAGTGGTTGATTGATACAAGAGCTTCTTATCACTATGTTCCTAATTAAGAGGGAGTACTTCCGAACTATAGGACCAGAGACTTGGGTTCTGTTAAGAAGAGAAATCAAAGTTTTTCCAAGACTGTAGGCATGGGTGATATCTATGTTCAGACTAACATCAAATGCATGCTAAAGTTGAGAGATGTACATCATACCCAATTTGAGGTTAAATTTATTGTCAGCTAATGTGTTAGATAAAGAAGGATTTTAGTACAAGTTTGGGGATAGGAAGTGGAAACTATATAAGAAAGCAATGACAGTTACTTAAGGAGAGTAATGTTGTACATTGTAAAAGACACTCTTTAAGTTGATGGTGAAGAAGGATATACAATTATAGAGGACACTTCTCCTAATCTGTGACATCAATAATTAGGGCATAAGAGTGAGAAGTGAATCAAGCTGTTGGCTGGTCAATCCTTTATCTTGATTAATAAAACCTTCCTCATATTCCTCGTGCTCATTTTTGGCAAGAAAGTAGCATAAAATCTTTTAAAAAGAGATCTATAAAGATGACTTAAAAGATTATATTTGGTGCATTCAAATGTTTTTGGTCCTACTAAAAAGGATACATTAGGAGGTAACGAATATTTTGTTACATTTATTGATGATACATCAAGGAAGACTTGAGTATACATGTTGAGAGCAAAGTGCCAAGTCTTTGAAAATTTTTAGAAGTTTCATGCCATGGTAGAAAGGGAAATAGAGAGGAAACTAAAAAGCCAATGAATAGATAATAGAGGAGAGTATACATTCAACTAGTTCGAAGATTATTGTGCATTCCATGGCATTAGAAATGAGAAGGTCAGACTTCATACTCCATAATATAATGGTATTATCCAAAGAATGAACCGAATAATTATGAAGAAGATTTGTCGCATGCTCAGATAAGCTGCTGATGAGTTAGAACTACCATCCACGCAATCAGTTGAACTCCTTCAGTTTCCTTAAAATTTGAGATTCCCAAGTGAGTGTGAATAGGTAAGATCCCTCATACCAACATTTTAGGGTATTTGGTTACACGATGTTTAAACAAGCACCTAAGGAGCATAGATAGAAACTTAACTCAAAGATGATAGCTTGCATATGTGTTGGTTATAACAATGATCAGTTTAGCTTTAGATACTATAACCTAAAGAATAATAAAGTTATTAGGAGCAAAGGTGTGGTATTCTATAAGCATGATAAGTTCACTAAAAATAATGAGCATAAGGAGCAACCTAGTCCATCAGTGGATAATATTTAGCTTCCATGGTTGAATGCAGAGAAAAACTACAAAAAAGGCCTTCTAGACTGTATTTGAGTTTTAAATATTTTATAATTACCCTTGAGGGGTAGCTTGAGAATGTACAAGAGGTAGAATCATAGGAAGGATAAGATCTCTAAATCTTAGCTATGAAAGAAGAGATGAGTTCTTTAAATAAAAATGAAACATATGAGCTAGTGAAGATTCCAAAAGGCAAGAGTAGTGGTGAAAGGATTCGACCAAAAAAAGGCATAGACTTTGATGAAATCTTCTCACTGGTGGTAAAGATGACTTCAATATGAAAAATGTTAGGTCTAATTGCCAATTTGGATATTGAACTCGAGTAATTAGAAGTTAAGACAACCTTTTATATGGAGATTTGAAAGAAGAAATATATATATGGAGCAATCAGAAGGATTCAAGGTTAAGGGCAATGAATATTTGATTTGCAAGATAAGGAAGTAGTATCAGAAGCTCAACTCCTTTATGATAGGTAATGGTTATAAGTGACCATATGTCAATCCTTATGTTTATTTCAAGAAGTTCACAAGTGGAAACTTAATCATTCTTCTTCTACATGTAGATGATATTTTGATTGTGGTCAAGATGTTAGAATAATTCAAAAATTGAAAGAGAACCTGTCTAAATCCTTTAATATAAAAGATTTGGGACTTGCAAATCATATTTTAGGAACGAAAATAACTTGGGGTAGGAAGAGTAAAAGATTGTGGCTTTTGTAGGAAATATATATTAAACGACTATTAGAAAGGTTCAATATGAAGCATGTTAGAATGTGATGGAACCTCACTTCGTGCTAAATAAGTGTGCATGCCCCTCAATAGAAAAGGAGAAAGATGTTATGTTTTCTTTTTCATACTTATGGTAGTAGCGTCTTTGATGTATGCAACAGTATGCATAAGATCAAATATTGCATAGGTTGTTGGGTTAGTGATTAGGTATTTACCTAATATGGAGAATGTTCACTAGGAATTAATGAAAAGAATTTTGAGATACCTACAAGCTACATCTAAGTAAAGTTTGTGATATGGTGGTGGGGAACTAATTCTATAAGGTTATATAATACAAATATGATTGAAGATCTTGATAGTAGAAAATCCATTTCAAGTTTATAAGTGGAGCCATTTCATAGCAATCCAACTACAAAAGTGTGTAGCTTTACCCATAATTCAAGTAGAGTATGTAAATATTATAGAGGCTAATAAGGAGATGCTCTAGCTAAAGAGTTGCTTTCAAAAGTTAGATATAAAGCAAGACAATTGTGTAGTATTTTGTGATAGTCAAAGTGCTATATACTTGAGCAAATATACTATATCTGATTCACACACAAAGCACATAGATGTTAGATACCATTGGTTGAGTTATATGATTGAGTTGTTATATCAACTTGTTTTAAATCCTGAAACTTAGTGGGAAAACTTATAGTTATGGTGTGATATAATTTTAAGCAATGGCCAATAGTTCAGAATTTAAAATCTTGTAAATTCTTATTGGAATTTAGTGAATTTACTTGTTGGTTGGTCCCATATTTGTTACCTTTGCTCTGGAGGGTCCACATAAATTTGGTGTTTGTATCATTATATTTTCATTCTCATACTGATTTAACTTTTTTTTAATTGTCAAGTTTTGTTTGTGATCTTTAATTGAATTTGAGAGAGTTGTGTTTTGAATCCCTACCCATTTGCTTTGGGACCCTTACTATTAATTCCTTTGTGTTTATGATTATAGTTTTATGGAAGAATTTTAAGCCATTCCTACCTTATAATACAATCAAGTTTTTTTTACCAAATTATTGGATAAATTTAATGTTTAGGATCTTTCTAATGTTGCAACACAACTAATTAAGAAACTAAACTCACAATTAGTTGGGATGAGGACCCAAATCCTAGTTGGTAGTTTCATTTACTAGCTAGACTTCTATAACCTGATGGAATGCTTAAAATGAAAATATTGGTGGCTTCACCTAGTCACTACTTATGAATTGTATTGATATAAGAGTTGGATAAAATAAGGAAAAAGTGGGAAGATATGTTCCTTTTTTTTCCCCTCTACTTTACATAAAGGCTCTTTAAGTTATAACATTCAGGATATTTTATTATGCTATTCCTAAATCTTGGTTTTGTTTCTTTCTTATGTGATAATAGTTATTTGAATTGATAGGTGCAACTTTGCCGTATCCAAATGAGAGTACCAGAATTTGGTTGGACAACACAAAAGGTCTTCCACTTGATGAATTTTATTGTGAATGGATGTAAGGATCGATAATAGTTTCACAATTCTACTTTACCAATTGTTGAGATTTATAACAACAAATAACTCTTTGTGGCAGTAAGAGCTGTGCTATTTGGACTATACAAAAGTGTTTTTCTCATTAGGCCAAGGGTAAGCATCTAACATCTAAAATTACAGTAACCCACTTGATGTATGGGATCCCATTTGGGCTAGCATCTATAAATACTTTTACCATTTTTGTTAATGAATGAAATGTTTTACCTTGAAAGAAAAGTCATTTATCTTTTCCATTAAAAAATGAAAATTGGAGCTCAAACAAAAATATATGATTTATTAACTTCCACTACCAACATGATTTTACTATTGAGAGTATTATCCCTCATCCCCATCTATGACATTTTACATCAAATGAATCACTTTATGAGCTAGTAATGCTTAATATTACCACTATTATAACCGTCTCCACTACCATCATTATAATTTTTATGGCATATTGTAAATATCTTTATCCTTCTTTTTTGAAAGTTGAATATAATTGTATTAATCTCATGATAATTATACAATCAAAGTCAGCTTTACAATCTCAGCTCTTCACTAAGCATCGCACTCATACCATTCAATTTATCCATTTTAGTACATGTTGGCTCAGTTACTCTTTTTTTTTCTTTTACTCTTTTGCACTCCTTCCTCATCAATTAAGAATATGATGTTATTTTTGTTCCTCCTTGCTTATATGAAGTTAAAATAGTAGCTTGTTCATCTTTCTGCCTTAACTGTGAGTTTAGTATCTCCAAAGCCTTATTGTATTTCCTTACTAACTCCCCTTCTTACCTTTTTATCCTACTGTCTCCTAGTTTTGCTATGACTTCTCTTTGACATTGCACTAGTTATTCCAATGCATTATGCTTGGTGAGGAACATAGGATCATTATTGCTCTTTATGATTCCCCTCATATTCCATTTAGCTGCTTTTAGTTTTTGTAAACATAAAAAACTCTTAGGTTCCCTTATTTCAATCTTTATGCCCATTTAAACTGCCTCAATAAAACTAGTAAAACCTAAAAGGCGTCTTCCTCTTTTCTCCTATAACTTCACAAGCTATAAAGATAGGGTTGTGATCAGATGTAATATGCTCTCCAAAAGTTGATGAGCTCCTGGAAATTGTTGAATCCATTGTGCATTTACTAGGCATTTTTCTAGTTTTTTTTTAAAAATCTGAAACCGATCTCCTATTTGCTTCTTAGACCAAGTAAAAGTGTTCCCAAATCCTTTAAGATTTGTTAGTCCAGTATTCCCATGGAGGTTCTATAACTCTCGATATTTTTGTCTTGACCACTTGCAACCCATATTGCCTCTCTAGAGTTCGGGAATCAATTGAAGTCTCCTACTAAGGAATAGGGACCTCTCACATAGCTGTACATTCTATTAATTTCCTCCCACAGGTACTGTCTTTGCAAACCATGGTTTGAGGCATAAATCACAGACACCTTGATATATATATATATATTTTTTTGTGTTGATATCAATTAAATCATAGTGAATAACTTGATCTGTGCATGACCAACCAACTAGTCTGAGTATAGATGGCTTAAATGCCATTATTATTCTTCCATAGTGATGTTTCTCATGATTTGTCAAAATTTTCCACCTTCTATCAAGAAACCACATACTCTTTCCACCCTCTATCAAGAAACCACATACTCTTTCCTACTACGTCTTCCTTGATCTTGGTTTCAAGTAATCTTACAAAATCTAGCTTTCTCCTGATAAATGGATCTTTCACTGCTAATTGTTTATTCAGGCTATTAAGGCCTCTACCATTCCATATTAACTTTTTCATGGTTACTTCTTCCCACTTCCTCTTTATTCTTCTTCCTACCTGTTATTATTCTCACCTAAATGAACTAGATACAAGCAGAAAGACATGTAGCTCTACATTTTTTCTGAAGAACTTATCCTCTAATTTACAATTGTTCAATATTTCTTCAGTAAGTTGGGACTTCTTATTGTAATAGGCATTTGAAGTTATGCTTCTGGATGTTCCCAGTCTTCTATTTTTCTCCACATATACGTTACTTGTGTTGTTTTGGGCTGAAATATATCATCAGGTAAATCTTTTTTGCCTTTTTTCTATGGGTTCAATAGAAGTTTCACCATTTTTCTAAAATTGATGCAAGTGATCTCATTACATGATTCAGGCGAGGAGTCTTCCAATTGATAAACTACGGCCTACTTATTTCACCGTCAATTCAGTAATATATATCACGCAGGTAATTAAGGGAAAACATCCTACCTTATTGTGTGGAAATAATTCGTCGAGCTGTATTTGTACTTGCTACCTGACATGTATCATGATCTCAGGGATGCATCTGGATACTCATGAGACTAAGCAAGAGCCCTGTGGCGGATGAGGTTGGAAAGCTCTTCTTTGCAGGTCAGTTTTACCAAGAATGATGTCCTTTGCGTTTTTCCTTATCTATGTCATCATATTTTCTTTTCACCTAAAAAATTGTTATCACTGGTGGTTTCATGAACCTAACAGTAGCAGGAATTGCCTTATTCGATTCTCTTGCAGTTATCTCATTATGTGCTTCTGTCGGATTCTTGATATATGGTGGGAGGTAAATATTTGAAATGAAAGCCTAAGGCAGCTGACCTTCGTAATGTCATGGTTGATACGTTCTCTATTACCTTGCTTCAATATTCCAGGCTATTTGTGATGCTGAGACGATTTCCAATTGAATCTAGAGGTCGTCAAAAGAAGCTTTATGAGGTTTGTGCCAGAGGTGTAAGCATGCCACGTGATATAGATTGATATCAAAAGCTGCATATCATTCGTGTTCTTTTTTTCTTTGGTAGATTGGAAAGCATCTTATTATTGTTTTCACTAGCCTGAAATAGCTTTAATACATTCTATTTCTGTTAGTCTGCTACGTTATAAGTATACACTGGGTTTTATAACAGTGGCATTCTTTTGACAGGTTGGCTGCGTAACATCATCCTGTTCTGAATCTTATCTATTACGTGGTATGTTTGGGATCCTTATGGTAAATAAAAAGGTTTATGTCCTAGTTATCTTCGTAGTCTCCACGGCACTAAAATACACTAAAAGGGGCAGCAGAGCTTGCTGGTAAGATGACCTGAAGCAACTTGGATACTGTTTTAGATGATCTTGATACCGTGAATTAGAAAACAATTGCTGGACTAACAATAAGCCTTCCATTTCCAAGCTATAAACTGACAGGTGCATCACTTTATATTAAATTTTTGGTATTTGTTTGTGCAGTCGGTGGAGATTGTGCCATCAGCTATGGTACTTTTCATATTGCGGAAGTTGCCTCCCAAGCGCATTTCTGACCAATATCATCCCATCAGTTAGAACAATTAGCTTGCCTTGAAAATGTGTACATTCCGAGAACTTGTTGATCAATTGCCAGGATACCGTGCTGAGGTGCTAGTATATTGCGTAGTTCATAGAACTTACCCACTTCTGCTCTCACTCCCGTAATCTTAAAAGTTTTTTTGTTTACTATTTTGGCTTGCAAGCAGTATAAATAAGATCATTTCATTCTTTTGTTTTACTATTGGAGATTCTCTTTAGATGTAAACTGGTAGAAAATTGGGACAGGATTCGATCTCAATTGTAGCGAAATAATTACAATTTTTTTTTCATATTTAAATTCCTAATAACTAAAATCACTTTAATTCTATAAAATAATCGACACATTAATCATAATAAAGAGTAAATCTTAATCTGCACCTTATTCTAAAAGTTGATCTTTTTCTTATTATATCCCTCAAACTAATTCTAAAATTGGTCCATCTTAACTACCACATAGCCACATAAGTGTCCAACTTTTAACGATATCCACAGTACATGTTGAGAGAACTCTGCAATTGTTGTAGAGATGGTTAAGTAAGAAGTGCTACTTTCATTAAAGCTTAGGCCTATTTATAATAGATTTTGAATCTTTTAGTAATTTAATTAAAAGCAATTATAATTGTGAATAATTCTAATTAAATATAAAATTTTCCAAATAAGATCTAATATTTCATATTTATTTATTAAAGTACTAGACATTTCATTAAATCAAAACTCAATCTAAACCATTTTATCCTAGGATTTATCTCTCCTAAATCCATATCTTAATTAGTTTTGAGTGTTGAATCTTGAATTCTTGATAAATC
>JANITW010003448.1:0-10868 GCA_027564335.1 Erythroxylum williamsii | reverse complement strand
CAATATGGACTATTTTGCAATTTTTAAAAATTTTAGGGACTATTTTATAAATTTAAAAAATTTTCCGAAACGGTACCGGTACAGTTTCGTTCCAGAGCTCAATTCAGTACCGAATCCAGTACGGTATTCATAACATTGGTTGAACAAACATCAACATAATGAGGGTGAGAGTGAGGCGTCGTAAGTGAGGAAGAGAACACATGAAGAAGATGAAGAAAAGAAGAAGAAGATAGAGAAATGGAGCATGTCTCGTAAAAGACAAGCGAAAGACCCTAAATATGGGTCTTTCGCTTAAGAATTTCATGGCCTAAACAAGTGGAGTGGCAAGTGACACTTGTCACTTGCCACAAGTCACTCTCTCAAGGTCTCTTTTTTTGGACTTTTCATCTGCTAGTCCATTTTGTCTCCAAGTTCTAATTCAATTGTCTCCCAATTTTTAATAACGCTTGTCAATAAATCTCATAGTCATTTATCAAATTTTACTTTGCCATTTAACAGTAAATTCTAATACCATTTATCATTTGTTTTGCCAATTGACATTTTTCCTAGTCCAGGAATTATCCCAATTCTTTTCAGAAAATTTCCCTAAAAACTTCAAAAATCCTAAATCAAGAATTCTAATCTCCAAATCAAATTTTCAATACAATCAAACTACAATTTTCAATAAAGTCACATTTACAAACAATTATACCTAGAAATGTCAATGAATGCATGTCCAGTCATTTTGATATGTGCAAAAATTCACTATTCACATATATGTGGATATCATGAAATGTATGAGCATGAAAAGTGTTTCCTAATTTCTTCGTAATCTCTCACATTTACAATTTTAGCCTTAAGATGGGTAACAGGATGTTACAACTCTCCCTTTCTTAAAAGAAATTTCATCCCCAAAATTAATATTTGATTGATCAATAAGGCAGGGGTAATCTTTCCTCATATGCTCCTCCGTTTCCCATATAACCTCATCGCCTAAATACTTTCTTCCAAATGACCACTGTCGAAAGACTCAATAGGTCTTTCAATCACTTATTTTGTCACTCACTATCTTAATTATTTCCTTGATGAGTTTTAGATTACTAAAAAATTTTCACTTTGCAAGCCAACAATACATCTTCGTCAAATCATATCATTATTTCTTAGCATATTCTTATATCACATGTTATGAATCTAAGACGTCCGTTTATCAGTAACATTAACTCATAATAATTTCTTACAGATCAATTCATATCAGGCTTAGTTTATCCTTTTTCCTTATTTGAGCATACCTTATCTCTATCTAAGCACACCTTGTCAAGGTGACACTCTCAGAAGTATTTCATCTTTCATTTGCTATTTTACATCCCTTTAGTGTCAATACACTCAACTCTTATGCCTATCTCACGATATTCCATAACCTTGATATTGATCCACTTAATTCATTCATCTTTCTTGAATCACTTAACTCCTATTACAGATTCATTTCACATACTAATATTGTCTCAAATCAATTTTGGCTTTTAACCATTTTTAGGTCTTCTTCATCTCAGTGTAAGGACGAACAATATCGTTAGGATACTATATAACAACTCATATAGTATCCTAACGATATCACTATGATAGTGATTGATATGCTTAAATTCAATTAAAACCGTACATTAACCTCATAATCCCATGAACTCCAAAATATAAGTGTTTAATCATATCCCCAATAGTTAACACTGTTGACAATTCAAACACTCGGTCACTTGTTTCTACATCCTTAATAGTTAAATACTATTTCAACATATTTGGACTAGGATGTCTAGGTTAGGTTATTACTTGTGCTTTCTCTAGTAATCTCTTCATTCAATTATCTTTATCGGGTACACATCCTTTTTTATTCAATCACCAAATATCATTTTCCAATTCAAACTCAAATTTGGATTCTTTTTTTTTATTATTCCTCAATAAGGTCTACAATTTTCGAATTCTCAATTTGGGATTTGCTAACCTTTTCACCTAAAATTGATCTTAAATTCAATAGCTAAGAGTACTTTGATTTGCCCAACATTCATCTCAACATTGTATGCTTTTCATTGCACTTGGCTTTGTAACCTTAATATCAAAATTTGTGTTACACCATTATTGAATTTTTTGTTCAATGCATCAATTTACAACACTAGCGTTACAGGCAAATACTTATTTACTTAGCCAAAATCTTTTAGTAACTTTATTCACGATCTCAACCTTATATTCGGTTCTTTCAAACTCCATACCTACCTCAAACTTTAATGATTTGTATATTTATATATAGATCCAAAATGTTTCACTATACATATAATGTCTCCAAACTTTCAAGGTAATCACTAAAACAGCAAGTTCTAAATCTTTTATCAAATAAGCAGCTCATAAGACTTTAATTGTCTCGATGCATATGAAATCACTTTATTATGCTGCATTAGATCTCATCCTATTCCTTTATGTGAAACATCATTGTATACTACATAATCCCAAATTCCAAATGATATTATTATCATTGGTGTTGTAATTCCTCAAAATTCTCTTTACATTCATCACTGATAAGGTTTACACATTTTTCCTCAAACATTTTTATCATGGGATAAGATCAATAAAAACCCCTTTATAGTCTTTGGTAGTATCCAACATATAGATAGTTCTAAAGAACTCCAAATCTCTCATGTATTCTTTGTAATCTCTTAGTCCTTCATTACCTCTATTCCCTTGGATCTCTCAATACACCATGTTCAGATACTCTAAGATCCGACATTTTATTTGATTAAGCTAAGATTCACTATTATTAAACTCAGCCTATTTTTTTTTCTTCATGATATGTAAGATTTATCCTCAAGTTTAACAAATATGCTCTTTGCTTTTTGAATACACTCGATATATCATTTATACTCATAGTCACTATTTGATCAAGTTTTACTTGGATCACTTTAATTTTCAATACCATAATACTATCGGGGGCATTATTAACTCCAACAGATACAACCCAAAACTCTTGTGCCCATAAATGTTCTCGTAATTCATTAAGAATCTATTTCCTCAATGAAGTAGTATTATCTCATGTTATTTTCGATTTCCCAATTGACTCCTTTTCTCGAATGATTGTCTCAATTCATTATATTTTCTCTGATTTTCATATGGATTTATTCTAATACCTTCTCATTCGTTTTAGTTTCTCCACACATTTCAATTCAATTGCAAAATCAACTTCCTATTTTGGTAACACATTTATCATATCTGATTTGTATCTCTTACACTTAATGTCACCTCAATTTCAAGAGTCCACTCACCTAGTTGGACACTTTACATCAATAAAAATGCATACACTCTCAGTAGCATATTCTACATCATATCCTTAAGTATAACATCCCATCACTGATGGGAAGGGTAAAATAGTAATTTGAAACGGGTTAGGAATGTTTAAACTTATCTCGGCATGATCATGCATAATATGGCCTCTATATATATATATGAATGGCAATTTTTGCACATGAACAAGATTGTATATGCATTCATGACATTTCTCGGCATATGTGTTTATAAATGTGTTTATTGTGGAAAATATGTTATTTGTGCTTGAAAAATTGAATTGGAGTGATTTATGTGTGTTTTCCATTTTTAGGGACTTTTAGGAATTTTTCTGAAATTTTTGGGGGACAATGTCCGGACCAGAAAAATTGCAAAGTGGCAGACTAATTGGACTTCCGTTACTGAAAATGACTTTCCAATGGCACTGAAAATTTAAATACATGATTTTAGGAATTTTGAACTTTGAACTATTGAAATTTGAAGAGAAATTGGAGTAAAAATTGAATTAAAAGTGGAAAGAGCCTTAAGAGTGTTTAAGAAGAGGACAAGTGGCAAGTGACACTTGTCACTTGCCTACTTAGCCTTATAATTAATAGTTTTATGATTACCCTAATTGTTGAAAGCCACTTACGACACTTCAAATTGAAAAAGAGTAAAAAAAAAAAAGTGATTTTAGGTGCTTTCCTTCTCCTCCATCCGTAGGTGCTACCCTTCCTCCTTCGTTGGTTTTTTTTTTCATCCACCATACAAGAAGCTTTTCCTTGTTATTTTGCTTGCTCTTCATCTCTTTACACATAAATCCAAACTTAAGCCATGGGATGGTGATGATTGTTGTGTGTGTGAGTGATGTTCGTGTATGTGGAGTGAGGTAGAGAATTGGAGTGGTTTGAAGAATTGAAGAAGTGAAGCTTTGAAGCTTGTTTAGGTGAGAATTATGCCTTATGTTCTTTAATTAGTAGTGAGATGCATTAATTGTGAGTTATTGTGCATTAATTTTATGAAGCTTATGGTTTGATTGTTTAGGTATAAGTGCATGTTTGTGTGAGGATAAATGATTTAACATGTTTTGGATAGGTTTAAGTGTTTTGGCTTAAGTTTTAGGATGTTAGATGAGTAGTAAATTAAAGTAAGAAAATTGTGTGTGTGTGCTGCCAAATTGTGACTACTTATTTAAGTGAATGGCTTGATGAACTTGGGGTTGATTTATGGCTAAATTGGATGTTTATTGATGTAGTAATGATATTGGAATGATAGGACTAGAGTTAGATATGAAATCTGGAAAATTTACTTTGTGTAGGTTTCAGGTTTTTGATCATAACTTTTGATATGGTTATTGATATGTGCTTAATTGGATATTTTTAATTATTTTCACTTAGCAATTACCGATACAAAAATGCTTAAGATACTCACTTAATTCATATATTATTTTAGGTACAATCTTGAAGCAAAGAAATTAAAGTGAGACAGAAGCATTACATTTGGGCCTTTTTCGGAAATTTATTTTTGTTTGTCTTCATGGAATGAGAGAAAGAAAATTAAAAGAAAAAAAATGAAGACATGAAGAAAAGAGCATGAAGGAGTAAGGTTTTAGAAAAGAGCAAATAAAATTTCAAATCAAAGGGCTGCGTTTTGGAGGAGGTAAAAATAGAAGACAAAGAAGATGACACTGAAACGAGGCATAGCAGAGTGGAGCGCAACGTTTTAATAAAAAACGCAGAAGACACATGCTACAGTAGGCGGCAACATCAAAACGCAGTGGAGGAGACGCTAAAACAACAAGGCAGAAGGTTTAAAGGGTTAAAAATTAAATAGCCAAGAGGGACGCAAGAAACGCAACGTGTAGCAAACATGTAGAGCACGCAAAGACAAACTACAAAGAAACGACGGCGCACAAGGGCAGCGCAGGAGCAAGGTTTTAGAGCTGAAGAAAAACTTATTCGTCCCATCATTGAATAGAAGATAGAAGCTGGAAATAAAACGGAGTATGGCGCTGGAGGCATGAGACGCTAGGGGAGCTTGGGCTTGCGACTTATAGCTGGCGTTGGCGTTGGCGCAGTGGAACCTACAGGCGCGGTACAGTGCTGAAGCGACGAAGTAAAGCGTAGGCAGAAGGCTTTGAGGAGCAGCAAAAATTAAATCGTCACATCATGAACAGTGGCGAGATTTGGCTAAAACAAAGCAATAGTTAATTAGGGATTTTCGGTTAGGGATAAAGATAGGGGTTGAAGCAATCTATCGGAAAACACCCATGAAAGCTAAACGTCCCGATGCCGGTTCAGAGGTAATATCGATGCCGACGACCCGGGTTAAGTATTATTTTAATTATTTTGTTGTTTCTTTCTCTCATTAAAAATTGTTTGTGTTATCCGATTTTAACTGATTTGGGTTTTATGTATGGATAATCGGATTTTTGTTATTATTCAGTTATTTGTGTATGAACCTATTGGGTTTTGTGAATTGATGATTTTAGTGTGTTCATTGAATTGTTAATTTTGATCCCATTGCTAGAATTTCGATATAATCCGTAATTGTTATGTTGAAATTCATGTGTAGCGACTAATAATTTGTAATTATTAGGGATAACATGACCTAGGTTAAATGACCCGAGCTTATGTGGTTGATGCCTTGATTAATCGGTTTTCCTAATTCATAATGCTACTACCTAATTAAATCTAGAGATCGTATCCTGGTTGTTAGGTGGTTAGGTTTCATTAACAATCGTATCTTGATTGAACAAAACCTAAGGAAAAACTCGGGTTAATTTTTAATCCACGATTAATAATTTCTAGGAGAGGTTAAAGAACAACAAATTAATAAAATCTACTTAGTCAGGGTGTAGGCCGAGATTGAACCGAAGAACCGGATCCCTACCGAATTCTCCACATTTTTCATTTTATTGCATGTTTTCTTTAATTTGTTTTTATTAGTTAGTTTTATTTTATTTTCTTGTTTAAAAATCCAAACCCCCCCTTTTTCCTAAACACCGATTAATTTCATTTCATAAACTTTTCACACACTCTCTGTGGGATCGACCTAGACTCATCACTACTACAGTAGTAGTCTAGTTAATTAATTTTGACTTGTGTTACGACGCGCGGTCAGTGACCCATTAGGTTCTCGGTTATATTGACCACTTGAATTAACACTTAATTCAGGCAAGTTATGAGCAGTATCTAGCAACATATCATGACCTCCAATTGATTACAAAGTCAGTGGTTTGACTACAAACCCTTCCAAACAATGTTCTTGTGCAATTCATCTTTTCAACATCTATAACCCACTTGGTTTAGAGTATGGTTAAAATGTCAGCTCCTACTAGACTGACTATGTCACATCTAGCCTAAGTGATGTTAATTTTTGTCCTTGAAGATCATTACTCAATTGGATATGTCATTGAAGATTATCTTTATGACAGTTCCACTTTGGCCATAGATTCCCGAGTAATGACCCTGATAAGAGATCGTGGTTATCATCTCCTTCTATCAAGAGTGATCAATCCTTTATTGGCTACTTAATTACCATTGAATACCTCAAGCTATACCCAATCGCCACCCTTTGAGTAACCTCTGAAAGGCAACAAGGAATGGAGTCAAAGTACAGGATCAATATCTAAGATATCCTTAAGCACCTTAAGTCTAAGGATATTTGCACCATTGCTATGATGAAACTATCATTGACACTAGAATAGATTATCCATATGATTGTCTCATAGCAAGTCATCCAATATACTTACTACTCATAGTAAGAATCCACATGTTAACTCTAAACATCTCATTCTTACAGCTTATAAGATCCACTGCTTGATCCAATCAAGGAGAATAACATGTGTTAGTTTGTCTGGATTAATAATGCCCCGTCTCATTAATCTTATGACTAGGGATAATTTAAATACTAATATAATTACACATAATAGAAATCTCATTATCATGATCTCATTATAATTTCCTTCATGCTATGTAATGTATCAAGGACTTTATTAATTCGATTTAAGATCATTATCAATTTATAAAGATTATAAACATCAAATTAATGAAAATGTTTTTTTATTAATCATAAAGATGTATACAATAAATGCTAAAGGTGATTGCCTTTAAAGCATTTCTCTAACAATGATGATACTTTAGCAAAATATAATAGTGATGAATAGTCGAATCATAATGTAATTAATGATAATGATTTTCCAGATCTTGATTATGTTGATTCAAGGTAAAAAAAGTTGTTTATATTGTTTGAAATTTATTGCTGATTTTTTAGTTATATTAATGCATATTGTTGATATTTAACTTATGTTAATACAGAATGTTGATGTTTGAGTTATGTTAATGCGGAATGTTGATGTTTGACTTATGTTTATGTGGATTGTTGATGTTTAAGTTATGTTTATGTATATTGTTAATGCTTGACTTATATTTGTACATAATGTTAAAATTTGAGTTATATTTATTCAATATAATGGCACCTAGTAGAAATAAGGAAAAGAATGTGGCAACTAGTGAAATTGCTCCTCCCCCGCAATAACTAGATTAATCCAACCATATCCAACAATAACCACTGACTTTATCCACCAATGAAGCTAGTGAGCAATAGCCTCTATCTACCTCGACTAGTGTTGAGGGATCTTGCAGTCTATTAATCTTTACCACCTATAATTAAACTTATGCTCAAATATATATTTACATGTTTAATTTTTTTCTTATCATTATTATTTTATTGTTAGGTTCTGATACTAATACTTAATTGTTGATACATTTAATCCATGACACTTAGTGATTAATGTATTAAAATGCTTAAGATACTCACGTTAGTTCATATTTTCTTTTAGGTACAATTTGGAAGTGAAAGAGCTAAAGTGAGTTACCAGTGCAATATTTGAAGTCATCTTCTTGAGATTCACACTCACTTGTCTTCATAGAACGTAAAGAAGAAGGATTAGGGCAAGAGGAGATAAGAAAATGCCAAAAGAATTTAAGAAGAAAGTTGCCACAACCATGAGATATGCCTCATGGCCATGACAAATTAATCATAGTCGTGCCATGACTAATTTGTTATGGGCATGAAATGATTTGCATGGGCATGACACCACCATGCAGGCCCGTAAGAAATGGCCAGCTCACTCGAACCCTAAGTTTTTTGTATAAAAACGTTGCTTTGTGATGGTAGAAGATATGAAAGGTTAGAGAAAACGATTTAAAGGTTTTGGGAGGCAACAAAGGGGCAAAACTCTCAATCTTTAGACTCAATTTAGAGGTGATATCAATGTCGAAAAACCTAATTAAGTATTTCTCTCACTGCTTATTATTCTTTCTCTTAGGAATTGATTGTGTTATCCTGTATTTATTATTTGGGTATTGAGTAAGATGATTTTAATGTGTTCATTGGACTGTTTTATAATGAACCTATTGATAGAATCTTCAATATAATTCATAATTATTATATTGAGATTTGTTTGTGGCAACTCATGGTTTTAGATCATTAGGGATACAATCTGTAATTTTTGTGTTTTTGATTAGCATCAAATCATTAAGGATACCATAACCTAGGTTAAATAACCCAAGCGTATGTGATTGTTGCCTTAATTAATCTATTTTCCTAATTAGTAATATGACTGTCCAATTAAATATAGAGATATTTTCCTAGGTTGTTCGATAGCTATGTTTAAATAATGATTATCTTTTAATTAAACACAACCTAAAGAAAAATCGAGGTTAATAGAGCTTATAGTTAACCTATGATTAATAGTTACTAGGAGCGATATGAGAACAACAATTCAACGAAATATTTTTAATTGTGTGTAGGCTGATATTGAACCAATGATCTGGCTCCTAACGAATTCATAACTTTCATCATTTTTAGATTGTTTTCTTTAATTTGTTTTAATTTGTTTAATTTCATTTTATTTTATTATTTGAAACCAAACCCCCTAACCTAAACATCAATTCTTTTCATAACTATAGCTACCTAAACACTCTATGTGGGATTGAAAACACTCTCTGTAGGATTGACTTAGACTCACCATTGCTATAGTTGTAGGTCTAGTTATTTTATATAATATTACAACATGCTACCAAATATCGCTATCAAAAAAAGAGGTAAAGGTTCTGGGTTGCAACGTATAAATATTACAATGAACAACAAGTTGTCTGTGTATATTGATGCCTCACAAGGTCATCTTGTTGATAATATTTAATCAGCAAAATTACCTTGTAAGTTAAGAGTCATTGTCAGGACTAAATTGCCTTCCTTTCAGCAGCCAAGCAGTTGATGCTAGACAACTTACTGCAGAATGCTTTGGACAAAGTTTCAGTAATTTTTGAATTTTTTAATTAAATGTAAATTTGATTTACTTATTTAAAAATTAATTTAACTTTTACTTTTTTTTCATAAACGAAACTCAATATTGTCGATATTAAGAACCCTGAAGTTTCAAGCTGTGTAATTTCACTGTTGAAATAAAAGGCCAAGGATCATCGTTATTAACTAGACAAATACTACAAATCTTTTCCTTCAGATGAGGAGGCGAGGAGACATGTTCTCGAACGATTAACTCTAGAAAATTGGAGCCAAATGTATGATTATTGGGTTTCTACCAACGTTAAGGTTTGTCTTCTTTCTCTTCACATTTGTTCTCATTAATCTTATTACACAATTTAATGATTATTTCTTTTCTTTATTTAGAAAAAGTGTGAGAAAACTAAGGTTAACAGAGGAAAAATGAAAACTCGTCACAACCAAGGCTCCAAATTCTTTGTTGTCGTACGAAATGAATTTTTAAGTTCTTTCTTTAGAAGTTATAATTATATCAATAAATACAATATTATTTATTGTGTTTTTAATTTTTTTATAAAACAGAGTGAGAAGGAACTACATACAGGAACTACATACACAAGAGTTGATAGGATCGCACTATACAAACTCACTCACCATAAGGAAGGTCAAGGGTGGTTCTTAGAAGAAGCACAAAATAACTATGTAAGTATAAATTTTTGTTTAAAATTTAAGTTTATTTATTTATGTAGTACTAACTAATAATATTTGAATTAAATACTGATTTATTTTTCAAATTTTAGAATAAGATGTAGGAGTTGTTTCAAAGATCGTTGTCTAACAGAAATGAGCTAAATATAGATGACATTTGCAACAATGTGCTTGGTACAAGATCTGGCTACATCAAAGGCCTTGGGTATATATGACCCTAATCTAACTGCTTCATCCTTATCAAAACCAGCATATGTAACACATCATTAAGAGGAGAATTAATCGCTTAAGGCTAAATTATAATGTAATGAACAAAAGTTAGAACTAAATGAACAAAAATTAGAACGTAACAAACAAAAGTTGGCTAAGTTTGAAAAGATGGTCAAATAAATACTTGGCCAAAATTATGTAGATAGTAATGACGATGAAACCGAATCTTAGTTTGCAAATAAATATTTTTGTTAACGTTTGTAATTAACATTTCATTATATTTAATTGTTTATATAAAATGCTTCCAATTTTTAATTATATTTTTGTATAATACATTATAAAACAAAAAATCTAAATATTACAAACAATAACATGGATTAAAA
>JANITW010003386.1:0-10872 GCA_027564335.1 Erythroxylum williamsii | reverse complement strand
TATGTTTATGTTTAAAAAAAAATTTATACTGAGTTTTGACTGAGTGATGTAGTACGCCACCCTCACAGGGCACGAACTCGGATATCTCCATCGATGTCGAGTTCGGGTCATGCGGGAGTGGGATGTTACACTCTATGCAACTTCCATTGCCTTTTTACCTCTTTACCTTTATCGTCTTCTCTCTGACCCAACAAATTCAAAATTTCTTTTATGGATGGTTTCAACCTCTCTGCAAATGGAGAATTGATATATCGCTGATCTTAATGCATCATGATTTATGGGATTCTACTTTGGACGACCTAGATATTTATGTCAATTATCTCATACATTGTCCATACGTTATGAGTAACTCTAGTAAACTTTGCACATTTAATCATATTCAGCAGTGGAGAATTTCCACATCTTGGTCTATAGAACAACTGATTATTCTGGAAAATTTACATGCTCTCTTAGACTAGCTGAATCAATTTCAAAGTTTTGACTTTTCAACTCGTGCACATCTCTTGGACCTTATTATGGAGATACTGAACTTCTTGAGCCTATTCTCACTCCATCAATAAGTCAATGAACTTCTATTGATAATAATGTAATCCACATCCGAGCTGGTAACATACCTTGTCTAACCTATCACTAGATAATGGAGTCCAGTCCAATTTAATCAAGTCCAGTTTATGACACTAGTTCAGTTTCTGGCCCATGACCTTCTGAATGGGCTCATGCTAATATTCATTACCTGACTGAATAAATTGATATAGAAATGGACGTGACAGATGACCTTGACCTCATTTTAACTTTGTAAAGTGAGCACATCATTTTATGCAATTACCGATAATGAATTTTGATGAAAGATGGTCCCATAAATCACTTTCAAGTTTCTATTAAAGATTCCATCTTCTCATTATTCACCTTTAGACTTTTAAAAGTAGGTTACTATTTACCTTTTGACTTTTGTAAAGGTATATTTGCTTTTAAAAAATAGATTCCTTTTGATAAGGTTAGGTAGCGTTATTACTCTTCTTTTTTAAAGTAGTTATCATTGTACTTTAGTTTCTTTTCTAAAGGTGTCATGATTATGTCTTTAGGTAGATTTATGTTATCAACCTTTGCTTCGCCTATAAAAGCAAGGTTTCCTTTTAATTGTAATTATGCTTAGTTTATGCTTAGTTTGAAGCTTCAGTTTATGCTTAGTATTGAAGTCTTTTATAAGAAGTTTGAAGTTTAATGAAGTTTGTTTTCTAAGCCTCTTCTCCTTCCTGAAAGCTTCAAAGCCCTGAATTATGCTTCCTATTTTGTCTTGATGTAGGATGAGTATGCTCTACACTCGCCCTTTTTGAGGATATTTTATATTAGAAAGTCTATAACAGTCTGAGACTGTATCTAAATAATTTCCGCTACAACTAGATTATTTAACAGGAAATGACGAATAAGAGTATGTGAGAGAAGTAGGGTTCCTAAAAGGAAAGATGAGAGTTATGCCTATGAGCTAGGAGAGTTAGAGAGAGCTTTGTTGTCCCATCCATTATACCTGGAACTTACTTAAGGTATACATAGTTCCAATTCGACTTTGTGATGTCGATAGTCTAATCCAAACACAAGTTGTTTGCCTTTGGTATAGCCAATTAACCCAGTTTGGAGTTATAGTTTCCCTGTGTGCCATTCAGAGTCCCTGCAAGTTCATCTAGAAGGGATGCACCATTTGACTCAGGATTGAGAGAGATCTCATAGTTTGGTTCACACATGGATGGGTTTTGTAGAAGATAGATCATCTGGTGATGCAGAGTAGCCATGATGACTGTAGGATCTTGATCTGCTCCAATGATCTGGCTTTGTTCTTCCTAAAAGAAGAGGTGGAAGGTTAAACTTTTGGTGGAGACGTTGGAGGCATATGTATCTGTAATGATTTACTCCACTGTTAAACTGGTTCAAAGGGTGTATATAAGGTTGATGGCCTAGGAATTTTTGAAGACTTAGAAACTCATTGCTTAGGCAAATGATGAGATTTTCCACTTAGGGACTCCAAAGGGCAACTATGACTCGAAACTGGGCCAACTGGCTACGCCAAAGGCAAACAACCCATGTTTGGACCAGATTATCAACATCACGAAGTCGAATTGAAAGTATGTATACATTAAGTTTTAGGTATGATGGACGAGACAACAAAGCTCTCTCTAGCTCTCCTAGCTCACGGATACAACTCTCATCTTTCCTCTTAAGAACCTTACTTCTCTCACATACTCTTACTCGTCATTGCCCATTCAATTATCTAGTTGCAGCGGAAATTGTTTAGATACGATTTCAAACTTTCGTAAACTTTCTGATATACAAAATCCTCAGTAGAGGCGAGTGTAAAGCATACGTATCCTACACCTAGACAAAATAGGAAATAAGACTCAAGCCTTTGAAGCTTTTAGGAAGGAGAAGAGGATTAGAAAATAAACTTCATTAAACTTCAAAATTTTTACAAAAGACTTCAATATTAAACATAAACTAAAGCCTGAAACTAAACATAAACTAAGCATATTTACAATTGAAGGAAAACCTTGCTTTTATAGGCGAAGTAAAGGTTAGAAATGTAAATTTACCAAAAAACATAATCATGACACCTTTAGAAAAGAAACTAAAATACAATGATAACTTCTTTAGAAAAGAAGACTAATAATGTTACCTAACCTTATAAAAAAGAATCTACTTTTCTAAAATCAAATCTACCTTTACAAAAGTCAAAAGGTAAATTGTATCCTACTTTTAAAAGTCTAAAGGTGAATGATGGGAAGATGAAATCTTCGATAGGAACTTGAAAGTGATTTATGGCACCATCTTTCATTAAAATTCTTTATCGGTGATTGCCTGAAATGATGTGCTCACTTTACAGAGTTAAAGTGAGGTCAGGGTCATCTGTCAGTTCCATTTCTTTATCAATTTGTTCAATCAGGTCATGAATATTGGTACGAGCCCATTCTGAAGGCTATGGGCCAGAAACTGAACTAGTGTTGTAAACTGGACTTCATTGAATTAGACTCTACTCCATTGTTTAGCGATAGGTTGGACAAGGTATGTCACCAGCTCGGATGTGGATTACATTATTATCAATAGAAGCCAATTGACTTATTGATGGAGTGAGAATAGGCTCAAGAATTTAGTATCTCCATAATAAGGTCCAAGAGATGTGAACATTGTTGAAAAGTCAGAAGTTTGAAATTGATTCAACTGGTCTAAGAGAGCATGTAAATTTTCCAAAATACTCGATTGTTATGTAAAGCAAGATGTAGAAACTCTCCACTGTTGAATATGATTAAATGTACAAAGTTGACCAGAGTTACTCATAACATATGGAAGATGTATGAGATAAATGACATAAATATAGGAGAATCCCATAGATCATGATGTGTCAAGATCAGGGACATATCAATTCTCCATTTTTAGAGAGGTTGAAACCATTCAAGAAATTTCCATAAAAGGGATTTGGAATTCGTTGGGTCAGAGAGATGATGATAAAGGTGAAGAGGTGAAAAGGCAACAGAAGTTGCATAGAGTGTAGACATGGCCCAAAGATGCCACATAGCAACTTCATTAATGGTATCATAAATATGATACATCATTTGTATGGGATAGTAGGATCAAAAAGTGCAGGAGTTGTAAGGATATCATGCTTAAGAAGAGTCAGATGGAAATAGTAAAATAGACTCTGATGTAGGAGAGGATAAAGGTCTAAAATAATGGTTGGAGGAGTAGGAAAAAGAGGAGGAAACTCCTTTTTATACTTAGAAAACCAAGGAAACTCCATTAACCAAAATAGTGGAATGGGAAATTTGATAAAAGAAGAGAAAAATAAAAGAGGCTTGGAAGGCCCAGAGAGATAATTAACAAGTATGTTTTTGTGATTTTTGATGTGGCGAATGGAGTATTTATAAGTGGAAAATCATTCTTTCCAACGAAGCAATTGACTATTGGAAATCTTTTTCTTGGATTGGTCAAGGATTTTTGGAAATGAGGTGTTATCCATTTCAATGATGAAATGATAAAGAGTAAGGTGGAAGGTAAATTTTTCAATGCCTCTTTTCACTGCAAAAATCTCCTTGCAACTGATATGATAGTGGAATTCAGAAGAACTAAATGAACCATTTGCATGTCTATAATAGTGTCTTTGATCATTGATTTCTTTGAAGAGTATAACACCCCAATGTGTGTCACTAGCATCATTCTGTAAGACACGTTGTCCTTGGTCAGGAATCTTTAGTTGTGGAGGATCCTGACATATTTGTTTTAAATACCTCAGCTTCTGTTTGTTCCTTTTTTCAAGATGGTGAATTCTCTTTCAAAAACTTAGATAAACTGGAAGTATAAGTAACCATGTGTGGAATAAAATCTCGAATATAATTAACAATTCTAAGGAATTGCTGAATCTGCTTAACAATGAGATATTCATTTGAAAATTGCAATAGTTATTTTCCAATGTGTGGACCTGGCTTATAGAATCTATCTTTGAATTGCATACCCAATAATTCAATTTCTGTAGTGCCAATAATGCTTTTTGAGGTCGAAAGCATAATGTCATACTGTTGAGTAAGATCCAAAAATCTTTTCAGAAGGGTCGTGTGTTCCTCATGGGTCTTTGGAAACAGTAATGTCGTCAATGTAGTTAAGTGCCCTGTTGAGGATAGGCTCATAGTTCTTTGTAATGGATTTTTGAAAAAGTGATGGAGCAATTTTAAGTCTAAAGATATAACAGTCTGTTGATATTGTGCATTAAGAATACAAAATGTAGTCTTATGTCATTCTTCTGGATGAATACCCAATTGCCAAAATCTTACTTTTAGATCAAACTTTAAGGAGAAAACAACTTCTTTAAGGAATAGTACTTGAGTACTTATCTTTGTTAAATGAAACTTGTCATCTTGCAGAAAAGCATTTAAAGGTTTGTAGTCAATGAATAATATCTTTTTTCCACGTTTCTGTTCTGAACATTTGTTGACATAAAATGCTTGATAATTCTAATCCGACTTCGTGGGCTCGATAAGTCCTTGCTTCAAAAGAATTGCACACTCATCAAGTGCAAGCTTCAGATCATTAGGGTTCATCCCTAGATGTGTGGCTTTGATAGGGTTGATATCCTTGTTCTTCTTAAATGGTAGACGTATAAAAAAGGTTGCATTTTTTTACAGAGGATATGGGTGAGTAAACTGTACATAAGAATCTGGACAGTATTCCAACAGTTTATCTCGAAATGCAGTATAATGTGAAGGAACCTGGGTTAGTTCAAACACATTTTTTATTTTAGTGTATGGACTAAATAGTGATCGATACCTGAGGCCTATATGTAGAATCTGCAGAGGTGATATTTTACTGTATGTATCCATACCAATCAGAAAGTCTGGGCCTGGTAGATTGATTCCAAGAACTTTAGTCCAAACTATACACTGAGGAAAGAAGCCGATTCGTCTTCTTGTTATCAATCCAATCTTAAAAGAATTACTATCAGCAGCAGTACAATATTCTTCATTAGAAGTGTATACGTCAAATGATAAGATATTAGGCTTCATGATTGTAGGACTAGATCTAATATCCATAAATCCAATAGCCTTGATGGGCTTATCGTATTTATTCTGTTGAAAGAGTTAGATCTGAAGATAAGGTCATTGTACTAGTATACGATCTATTTTTAGACAAGTCTGCTGTAGCATATAAAGAGAATCATCATCAGTAGAGGCAGATGAAAGAGATAATTCTTCTTCAGATGTTGATATAGAGATAGCAAACTTGGGTATTTTCATCCTCTTGTGATTGCTCCTCAATCAATTCCTCAAAGTCATTGTCAGAATGAATTAGTAGAATAGTCTTGTTGCAACAATTTGAGATCTTTCTTTGTTTTGTGAGGACATTTATTTGCAAAGTGACCATGCTGTCCATAGAGAAAATATCAAGTTGACTTCTGTTGATCTGAGAACTTTTTGAAAGGCCGAACAATTGTCTCTTTGTTCCACCATTCTTCCTTTCATAGGATTTCTTCCAAGGCTTACAGCCTTCCTTCTTTCTATGGAGCTTTCTCCTAGGGTAGACTTGATGAAGATGAGCTTTCTTCTTGTTATGACACTTATAAGTCTTTTTATCTTTGCATTTGATATGGAGATAAGGCTTCTCGCAAGCCTATTTGAGAACTAGACCTTCTTTAATGATATTCTTGAACAAGGTATGCTGATCATATAACTTATCAAGTGAAGCTAATGCAAGCTGATAGATTTCTCCAAGAGATATTGTTGACATGTCTCGTTGTAGAGAAATTATGGTCCTTTGTATTTCTGGTTGTAGTTGATCTAGAATGGATGATATAAAAGTATATCGAAGATTAACATCATTACTTCCATTCATGTGTTGGTAATGCTTCTAGATATCACGCTTATCAAAAGAATATCATTTCATTGTGAAGTACTCTTGACAGATTTGTTTCTCAATGAGCTAAAAATCACCAATAAATTCTTTATGAATTATGCTAAGTAATGCTCCAGTTATAGTGACTTGAATGTACTGAAGGCATTGATAATCATTAATACTTTGCCACCATTCTTGTAAAGTAACAGTCAAACAAGATGTGAATTCAGACAAAATATTTGGCAGGTGACAATTTGGTCTGGTCATTTGAAGATCAATCTATACACCGAATTCATGTATTCTATCTTTCCATTTCTTCGAGAGTAGATCATCAAACGTAAATCAAGGTCCTGAAGTAAGTTTGGCTGTAGTAGGCTGCGCAGCTACCTGAGTTGGTGTTGCTTGTGGTGCTGGTTTAGGTTTAAAAAGTTCAGTACCTGTGAATTCTGCTTCACTAATTTTAGGTTCAACTTTAATATATTGAGGCATCGTCATCAGAACATTGGATAACTTTGAAGGTCAGCAAACTGTGCTGAAGAATTAGTTGATTGTTCAATCATGTGTTCAAATGATGACTCAGGGATTAACTCAGAGGTATTGGCTAAGTTTTTAGATGGTGTTGCAGAAAATTCAGATGTTTGGACAGCGATTGACTCAGATGGTTCTGACGTCTCTGTATGATCTGATTGAGAACTATAATCTTTTACTAGAGATTTAGTGGTTATAGTTGCAAGGAACTCTATCTGTTTAGCTTTGTCCTTCATCCCTTGGGAAGGTTGAACTTTTTGTGGAGACGCTGGAGGTGTATGTATTTGTAACAGTTTATTCCACTGATGAAATGGTTCAAAGGGTGTATAAGAGGTTGATGGCTCAAGAACTTTTGAAGACTTAGAAACTCGTTACTTAGGCAAATGATAAGATGTTTGCCTTGATTTTGATTTCTTTGGTTTCTCCAGAGTTGTCTGAGGATGTATGCATTGTGTAATCAAAGGATAATTGAATTTAAATACCTTTGAGTAGTCAGCTTCTTTTGGATACTTTTGATACATGAGAGACGAATATGTTGCTGAGTATTTGAAAATTTTGTTGAAGATGAGCCATAGATTGTCCTTGATTGTGCAGTATACATGTCAGCTTCTATTTGTTACAATTCCTTGTATCTTTTGTATCTCACGAAGTTAGGCCCCGTATAATGGGCAGAGATGTATTATCGAAGTTTAGCATCAAGACGTTGAATCTGAATTTTGTATGACTGGTACATCTGTTGGATCTATTTAGAAACTGCATTGGCTTTGGTATGAGTAGCATGATTTTATTAATGGATTCCATCCAGTTTAAAATCAATCATTCTCATAACTTTGTTCTGTGCTACTGCGTTGGATGTTTGCCAATTGAGAACTTCATCTGATAGATTTGACACTAGTGTTCCTTATGAAGTAATTCATGTGGCTTGGATGTAAGGGTTATAGATAACCCGTTATGAATCGCCTGTACTCCTGGTTAACGAAGGAAAGTCTTCCTCATATAGCTTTGTCATCATACAGGGTATAGGAGTAGGAGTCACAACAGGAATTTCTGGCTTAGATTTCTATGTAGATCTGCATGTAGACGACTTCAACATTCTCATAGAGATTTAATTCTGGATTGTTCTATTAGTAAACCTGTACAAGAGCTAAAATCGTTTGGATCTTTATCATTTCTAAGAGGATGATACTTATGAGAAGGCATACAATGAGATTTAGGCTTTTTTTTCCCTTCTTCGTCTTGAATAACGACTATCATCATCACTATCTGACTCAGGATTGAGACACATCTTATAGTCTGGTTCACAAATGGATGGGGCGATGTCCCATACAAAATGTCCACTATAATGATTGACATAGACTAGATCTTCGTTAGATTTAAAGTAATGAACAAGAGGACCAGATTTACTTTTCGTATGAGAATATACGAGTTGGATCGTAAGGATTGTCCTATATGTTGAAGGCCCAGATGGATTTTCATTGGGCCGTGCATAGATGGACTTAACAGTACCATCTTTTAAGGTCTTCAAAATCGGAGGACTCGTCGTATGAAAAGAGTGTTGATGAGGCATGTAGAACACCTTATGGTAGTTAGTGATCCGTTCGATAGGCATCAACTTTTCAAGCTCCTATGCTGGAAGTTGCTTCAGGATTTGAATGATAGTGTTCTGATCATTATATCGATCAACGATCATAAAAAGTGCATCCGAAGTGGAATTCAGGAAGTTAAGGTCCAAAGTATGATTTTGTAGACAATAGATCATCTAGTGATGTAGAGTAGCCATGATGGGTGTAGGATCTTAATCTGCTCCAATAATCTAGATCTAAACTTGTAGTCGTTCAGACAAGGTAGGATCATCCAACTTGATGTTAAAATTAGGTGTTTTGGTCAAGATGACACTTTCATTATTAAGCGTGTCAGTACAGTACCAATAAGAACATTTTGGTACGTTGTTTAGGCAGTGTTGAGTAAAGATATCCTGACTGTCGCAAGTATTCCCTTTCTTTCATAAAGTCTAAAAACAAGTCATATAGCTCTAATGTAAAGATGTGTATGATTTTGCTCCCTTTCAAGTTTTACGTATTATTCTGCAGTGGTAGATCTGAGACCACACTGTTCCAATATAAAACTCTGGATGATTTCTTTCACACAAGGTCTAGAAGTAGATAAAATACTACGAATACTTCTCATCCAAGAACGGTCACGAGAATATATATTATACGGACTCAATAAAGGTAAAGAAGACTCACATACATGATTTTCTACAAGTATAGAAGTAATTTCTACTAAATTTTCGATTTTGTTTGATAAGACATGCTTCACACTAAATGGTAAAGAAGACATAGACAAAGTTAAAGATAAATGAACGGGCTCGTAAGACAATGTTTCCATAATTTCTTATAGGCTCTCTCCTTACTCACTTCGATGAACGATAAGAGTCAATATTACCTGCTCTAACAAGATGCGAGGGTTTTAGATGTTCCCAAAGTTAAGCCACGCACTGTAGAATAACTTTCTATAGCAACAAAGGCTAACAGAATAAAGATTTAAGAAATCAGGGGGCAACAGTATACTGAAATAAACATCAATTAGACTTGTGTAAATTCTAGGAGCAAAATTGAGTTATTTTAGAAGGAAATGTCATGGTATCCAGCTTTTAATTAATGCTTTTAATTTTGTTTTGCAATATTGCAAAGATTTTATTTGTTACATAAATAGGAACTGACCTACGTACGCACTTATAACATAAATTCTATTCTTTTTCAATGTTATAAATAAATAGGAACTGACCTACGTACGCACTTATAACATAAATTCTATTCTTTTTCAATGTTATAAATATCGTATTAGTATGGTATCATAGTTAGTTTTGTTATAGTACTAAACTAATAACAATCCTATTTTGAGTAATTTTAAAATTTATAAATTGAATTTTTTACAAATTACAAATAGCCTGTCAATTTATTTTACTATGTAATTTATAATTTTACATCAACCTTGTAGCCCAAAAATTATAATTAATGAAATTTAAAATTACAACAATTTATTTATTTATATTAATATTTTCTATATATTTCATATATAAATAATAACTATAATTAATTAATTAAAAAAGATTGTTTAATCATCGTACAAATATAAATTAAGGATAATATAAAGTACTTAAAATGTTACTATTTTATCATATAATAAAAATTAATTACATCAAAATAGTTAATAAAAAATAATAAAGTTCTATAACTCCATAAATATTGCAACAAGAATTTGTGTCAAACACAATAGACTAAAAGTGAAACCTATAACAAAAATATTTATAGTTAAAATTTTTATATTTATATTGTATATAAAATTTAATATTTCTATCAAATACAAGTGAAATTAAAAGAAGAGAAGAAATAAAAATTTTGAAATCTCATATAATCGAATATTTGACGTCAATTATCATTTGATACAAAATCTCCATCATTGATAGAGTCTCGTTATCCAAAATATATATTAAAAATTATAAGAAATTATATTCATCTTAATAATGAATATAACATACATTTTTAAAATTTTTATATTACAAATCTTAACCAAACAAGTTTTCATTTTTTAAGAAAAAAACAGAAACTAAAAATAGGAAACAGAAACTAAAAACAACAACAAAAAAACAAAAGTGGAATCAAATGGCCCCTAAATTGTTCAATATTTTATTTTCTAACATATTCTTTTTCTTGAAATATATGAATTTAAATGTGTACATCTTTGTTTTGAAACCCAGACCGGACCGACCGGTTCGACCGATGATCGATCGACTATCCGGTCCAGTTAACCCTTAAAAACTAGTCTTCAATTGGACTAGTGCGAACCGGTGAGAATCGATCAATTGACCGGTTAAACCGGTTGGCCACTGGTTCAATAATTTTTTTATTTTTTTCTAAAACACATCACATTTTTTATTTATATTTATTTATATTATTTGAATTGATCAAATGAATT
>JANITW010003103.1:0-10894 GCA_027564335.1 Erythroxylum williamsii | reverse complement strand
TATTAATTTAAATAAAATATAATGAATTAATTATTCATAGATATTAAGAAATGAGATAATTGTTTAAGATATTAATTTAAATAAAATATAATGACCTTTATTTAGAAAGGGTGAACGACATTATAATATTACATAATATCTAAATTTTGTATTGAATAACAATAAGGATATTGAATTAATTGGTAAGTCCAGAGAATATGACTACTAATAAAATCTTATTTATGAATTAAATTGTAAATTTGTAAAAATCAAAATGGAGTCATTGAAACTTCAGATTCATTTTTTTCACTAAAATTCATGTGAACAAAGTTATCTTTTCCTCTATCACATCGAGAACGTTAGCATTTATGCATTTGGCGTAAGCCAATAAATTACTTACTCTCCACTCCCCCGATCTCCAGGATTCATGTAAGAAATCAACTTATTTATTAGCTAGAGGGTTACAGTACGTATTTCCGTGATTCATCAAATCCCTCAATGAGACAAGATGTAATGGTACAGGCAATGGCGACCTCGGACCAAGATGCTGTCGACAAACTTGCTCCATTGTTGGTCGAGAATTTGGGTGAAAGCGCAGGCATGCCAGTGCGATGCTGACCACGAGGACCAAACTTTGAGCAACTTCTTGATTGTTGTTGGGATAGGAGAGTCGTGAATCTAGCATATCTTTCAACATCAGAGATGGACAATCTCGTACTAGTGTTATTGTGGAAACAATGTCTTCAGGATGTCTCCCCATGATTATTTCTAGCACCACC
The DNA here is from genome assembly GCA_027564335.1 of Erythroxylum williamsii. Classification (NCBI taxonomy): domain Eukaryota; kingdom Viridiplantae; phylum Streptophyta; class Magnoliopsida; order Malpighiales; family Erythroxylaceae; genus Erythroxylum; species Erythroxylum williamsii. The sequence goes on along the minus strand of JANITW010003103.1, from coordinate 10,136 downwards.
ACACCAAAGCTAAAGACGTCGCATTTCTCGTTCACAACAATGGTGTAAGCAAGCTCTGAAGAACTTGCAGTGAGAATAGAAAAGGAAAGGAAACCCATTAGAGGGAAATTTCGATTAAGCAGTTTCAGTAAGCATGCAAGTTTATAAAATGCAAATAGACAAAACTGTTGAAAACCAGTTAACCTGGCGCAATATATCCACGAGTACCGGCCACTACGGTTCGATTAGAAGAACCAGGATCGAGAATCCTAGCGGCACCTAAGTCTGAGATAAATCCATCCAACGAAGAATTTAAGAGAATGTTGTTGCTTGATATGTCTCTATGAACAACTGGAGGATTGCAATCATGATGCATGTAAGCTAAAGCATAAGCTACGCCTTGGATGACTTTAACCCTTTTTCTCCAGCCTAACTCCACAGCTAGAGAATCGGTTCTGAGAGCGTAAAACAAACTTCCTTTTTCCATGTACTCGTATATCAAGAACATGGATCGCCTATGCAAACAGAACCCGTGTAGCTTCACTATGTTCTTGTGACGAATTTCTGTCAGGATCTTCACCTCGTTCCTGAAACACTCGTCGAAAGCTGGTTCTTCAGATTCTAACCTGTGCAGTTTCTTAATTGCAACCACGTGGCCACTCGGAAGTTGAGTCTTGTAAACACTGCCGTAGCCACCAGTTCCAATGCAATATCTGATGTCGAAATTATCAGTTGCTTCGATGATGTCTTGAAAAGCGATCCTTCCGTCGTAGTTCCAGATCGAGAATAGGTCTCCGTTCTTCGGTGCCATAGACTCTTGTGGGGAAATCTTCATGGTACGTCGACGCCACCAGACAAACAAACACCCAAGTGTTGAGAACGCCATGAACACGATGATGGGAAGACCAATATAGAGAACTTTTTTGCTTCTCGGTCGTTCTATGGAGGATGGTGAGCAAAGATCATTTATTTCTGCCATCAATAAACCTTTGTTGCCCAAAAATGCAGAAGGATTAGCCAGCGTAAAGTTACATGGTACTTGACCCCAAAAAGAGTTGTATGAGAAATTATACTCGATCAACCTAGGTGAAAATTCAGGAATGGTACCGTTTAGATTGTTGTAGCTCAAGTTTAAAGACTCCAATCTTGTTAAATTTGCAAGCTGAACTGGGATAGGTCCCGCGAAGTTGTTGTGGGAGAGATCCAAGAGTCGAAGTTCAGAAAACCTATTTAAGGTTTCAATTGGTAATAGGCCTATAAATTGATTGGTATGGGCAAAAAGCTCTTCCAATTTGGTTAACTGGCCTAGCTGACGAGGTAAACTATTGAAAATGTTGCAGCTAAGGTGCAAATACACCAAACTTGTCAAATTTGAGAGTTGAACAGGCACAGGTCCACTAAACTTGTTCTCGGATAGGTCTAGGTAAGAAAGATTGGAGAGTCCACGTAGTTCTGTTGGGAAACCATGAAATATATTCCGACACAGAGACATTTTTTCTAATCGGCTTAACTGGCCGATCTGGGGAGGGACATCACCAGATAATTCGTTGTTTCCCAGGTACAAGAAACGCAGAGAACTCAAGTTGCCAACTTTTTTTGGTATTGGTCCTACAAATTTTTTTTACCACTGGAAATGATAAATAATCTAAAGATGATTTGAAAGTTACTGATTGAAACTTAGTAGACAGAAGTTGTAAAATCATACCCGTGAGGTAATTGTAAGACAAGTCCAGAAATGTGAGTTTTGAAAGAAATCCAATATTGGAAGGAATTTCTCCGGTGAGTCCTTGTCCCATAAGATTAAGACGAGCAAGGTTTTGTAAGTTAGAAAAGTTCATCTTCTTGAACTTGTCTCCAATAATCATACTATCGAAATAGTCCGTAGGAAGATTGATCTCAACGACGCTTCCACCAACGTCACAAGCTATTCCTGGCCACCTGCAGTGACTTCTGGTGCCGCTGTTGACGTCGCAGACATTGTAGTTTATACAGTCCGCCCACCACTCACTTTCCAGCAGAGCTTGCAGCTCCAGTTTTAGCCAGGTTTTCGATTCAAACGCATCGGTGGAGATGGTTAAAGTGTAAGCCATCCATGTCAAAAACAACCAAGTCGAAGCAACCATCTCTCTACAAATGAAGGGTTAAATCCTTACACTTGCATGCATTAACTTGAGATTTGAGAATCGCCCTTAAAAGCCGAATTTAGGCACTAAATCGTGTAAGTTTAACACTGTTCTAAGTCAATTCATGGTGTGCAGTGGGATGATGACTACAAGTCATCCACTCTAACTAAATTCACACTTGAGTGGTTTTTCATCTGATCACTTTAGCTTTTTGCCAATATTCAAATGTTATACAGTTGTGGTCGGTAGCTGGAAAAAGCCATTTATTTATTTTTTACTATTTACAATGGTATTTTTTAATTCACGTAAGAATTTATTATATATCCTAAAGAAGGTACTTAATAAATTAATAATTTAAATTAAGTGACAAATTTAATATAATAAATATTTACAACTATAAACATATTTTTCTCTTTGATTTGTTAATTTTAACTTACTAATATAAGAAATAATAATAATGATCAAACTTAAAACTTTATATTAATAAATACATAAAACAACGACAACAAAACCCAATTAAATTCCACTAAAACGCGGTGTCTGGGGAAGTATTATTGTACGCAGTCTTATCCCTAATTAATAAAGAGACTTTTTTTTAAAAATATTAATATTAATAAAGTTTAAAAATTAAACTCTACTAATTAGACTTTATATTTGTAGTAGAACTTTGTACATTAAAATTTTAATTTTAATTGTTTTCATTGATATAATAAAATGAGATAAGACCGAATGTTCTTATGCAGTATAAAACTATGTCTTTTGTTAATTTATGTTTAAAATAAATTTACCTAAAATTAAATTTTAGTCAATGTTTAAAATAACAATTAGCTCTTTATGTTCAAAAAATAATTTAAAAATTTCATTACAATTTCAAATACATTTATATTAACATGGTATCAAAGACACCTAACTATTACATGTCTTATGAGAGAATCAACCTTAAAAGCTAGCTTGAAGGGTAAGAGAGCCTATAAGTCTATAAATCTCACATCATTATCTTTTATTATCAATGTGGGACAATTAGACCATAATACTGACCTCTTCTAATTTTTCTTTGTGCAAATAAAAACTAGACTTTAAGTCTTGTAACTATAGTTTTATATGGTTTAAATTATCAGTCTTGGTTTACGTCTTAAAGTATAAAATTGAGTTCAATTTTACCGCTTGGAGTAACCAATTTTCTTGGATTGTATATTCAATCAAATCAAATTTTCTAGTGTAGAAAACATTCTTTGGAATGAAACATCAAATTGACTTAAAAAGCGTTATTGTCAAGGTCATTACTGTAGAATTTCCTAATCGAAGGGAACTAAACGGCCCAGACTAGGACTTGTAGGCCAGTGATGTCAAATTGGGGCAAGTACTAATTCGTTCTTGGACCAAATTAGGTGGCATCAGATTGAGACAAGTAGCAAGCGAACGACAGAAAGAAGCTGATTGAGAGTGGATTTTGGAGGAGTCAACATGACAAGAGCTAGTTTGTTTGCTGGGAAGAGTTCTTGAGACTGAGTGCGCACGTGCTTATTTGGTGCGAAAAATCAGAAGCTGCAAATTTAAACCAATCAAACGTAAGGAAGAAATTAGCAGAAATCTTGGGAGTTTGTTGCAGAATCTGGGCCACAAATGGAGACCCACATCCATTTTAGGAAGACTTTGAAAAAGAAAAAAATCTAACGTGATGAAGGAGGTCATTGTGAGAGGCTTCTTCTTTAAGGGGAACATGACTTTTATTAGGAGGAGAGTTAGAACTTTTGCATATCATTTTTTTAATTCTTTTGTTATGAAAATTGTCAAATTATAGATTGCTTCACTCATTTACATAGACGGCCTTGCTTTTCTGCACTTTTAACTAATACCACAAAGGTGCCCTATGGTCCGTTATAGGAGTGACACAGAAAACGACACACGGAAACTATGACCTTACTGGTTAACTCTTACTGTTTAACGCTTCCTTCATCTAAACCACTCACTGGTTGAAGACATCGACTAACCTAAGTCGGATTGGAAGTGTATATCACTACGTAGCTGTTCCAGTTATCGGAGTCTTACTACCCTTCTACGCCTTCTCCACGGCTCACACGGGCTTTTACTGCTCACGTCTCTTAGGAACCATATTTCACTCACACACTCTTACTCTTCATTCCCCGTTAATACTTCTGACTCAAAACAACGGAATAATTTAGAAGCAACAGTTCTTCCAAACTGTCATAGATGTTCTAATACACAAGATCCTTATATAAGGCAAGTATAGAGCATATTTATCTCTGCAATCTTTCACAACTGAAGAGGGGTCAAATTAGAACAAACAGGGTTTCAGGGAAGAGAAAGACTAGTTGAAGAAAAGATTCTTCATTTTCATTTATGATCTAAGCTTGATAAAACTTGAATACAACTGAAGAAGAACCCTGCTTATATAGGCAAAGGCAGGGGTAGGAAACGTAAATCTACCTAGAGACATAATTATACAGCTTTAACAAAAGCTAACTAATCCTATCTCTAAGGAATCTACTTTACAAAAGTAAAGCTAACTTTCACCTAACTTTCCACCAAAAGTAAACTACTTTAACAAAAGTAAAATGCTTTCTAAAAGCAAACAGTAGTAAACAGTACTACTTTACAAAAAGGTGAAAGAGAAAAATGATCAGATGGAATTTTCATGATGTTGAAGTTGACATGTGGAACCCATCTATCATCATTGCAGTTGTCTCTTCTTACTTTACAGGTGTAAAGCAAGATTCTCTTCTCTTTATCTCACGTCACAAATCCAAAGTATCCCCAAAATTATTGATGGCGATTTGGTGAATGCCAACGTGACAGATTGGATGGAGAACCTTGATCAATTGAATCCCCAGAATCCGTCTGATGAGGTCTTTTACCTTTTATGTGACGAAGTTCTGCCATGTGTAACTTATGCAGGAATTGATTTAACTCGTCTTCGTCAATGCTATCAGTAGTGTCATTAGGATCCTGAGCATCTTGGAAAACAGAGGTTGACGATTGAGATTGTCCTACCAATTGTGAGATATCTGTCTCCTTATCTTCTCCTGAATCAGAATATTCAAGACTATTGGGAACTGGAATGTTAACTTCTGGTGCTTCTGGTTCACCAGGCAGAAATTCTCCTACAAATGGTCCAATAGACGTAGTCAACTTTGGATGTTCTGGAAAGTGATTAATCTCTTTAAGTTGTCTTCTTAAAGAGTTTAGCACGTTCTTTTTATGTCGTGGGCAGTACAAGGTTGTATGCCAAAACTGTACATGATGTTCAGTGTATAGAACTCCACTAGCATTTTCTCTGTAAGGACGATGCACAATGAAGAAACATTGTATGTTATGTCGTCTTGCTGCAGCAGACCAAAGAGGATATTGATTGATGATGATACCAAACTGCTGCTTCCATTGGATTAAAGGTTAGAACTATTCCAAGAATGTCCATAATAACGAACTGTCATTATCTGAATTACAGAGATATTGCTACATCTGTAGAGGAGAGACTGTAAAAGCACATGCATATAAGGCAGATAATGTCCAAAGATACCATAATGTGTTTTCAGAAAGAGACTCTTGTATAGATGTCACATTTAGGTATGGTGCTTTTATGTTGAACATAAATGGAGTGCCATGAGAATTATGTTCAAGCAGAAAGAGATACAAGTAATAGAATATATTACTACGAGCAGTTGAGGCAACTTCAGAAACATTGTGAGGAGGCCTAATAAAAGGAGGAAAAGCTTTCTTTGTGGGAGCATAAATATTGTGATCCATATTCTCAAATTGTAGAGAACTGGGAGAAGAAAGACAAATCTTTTTGTGTTTTTTTCTGAAGAGAAGCCAAAGCAAAATCAAAGCTCTTTTTGTGATTTTGGGAAAGAGTAAAGGGATACTTATAGCGCAAAAGAGTATCTGGTGGCCATGGCGGATGTTGTTGTGTTTGCGTAGATAGGTTAGTCGTACCTATCTTGCTAAGACTGACATCTGTCTGCGAGAGAGATAGCCTTTGACCAGAGAATGGTAAAGGTGAAATATTCTGGCAAAGAAACTTAAGATGCTTGACAACTGTAGTCTGTTCTTTTCCCCATGTAGGTGGATTCTTACGTAAGAGCTTAGATAAGCTTGATGTGAAGGCTGCCATATGTGGAATAAAATCTCGAAGGTAATTAACAATTCCAATAAATTATTGTGTCTGTTTTATCGTGAGATTTTCATCTGAAAATTGCAATAACTCTTTTGCAATATGTGAGGCTGGCTAGTAAAATCTATCTTTAAATTGCATCCCAAGGAATTCTATTTCCTTTGTACCAATAGTGCTCTTTGAAGCCGATAACATAATTCCATACTGCTCTGTTAGGTCCAAAAACTGTTGAAGAAGGGCCTGATGTTCCTCATGAGACTTTGAGAATAAAAGTATGTCATCAATGTAGATCAATGCACTGTTAATGATAGGCTCATAGATTTTGGTTATGGACTTTTGAAACAGTGATGGAGCGACTTTGAGTCCAAATGACATCTCAGTCTATTGGTATTAAGCATTGGGAATGCAAAATGTAGTCTTGTATCGTTCTTCAGGGTGAATACCCAGTTGCCAAAAACCTGTTTTAAGGTCAAACTTTGAAAATATGACAACTTCCTTAAGAAATAGTACCTGTGTACTAATTTTAGGCAGTGGAAACATATCATCTTGCAGGAACGCATTCAGAGGTTTGTAGTCTATGACTAGACGTTTCTTTCCTCTCTTCTGTTCTGAACGTTTATTGACATAGAACGCTTGGCAAGCCCAATATGACTTTGTGGGCTATATTAAGCCTTGCTGCAATAACACGGCACACTCATCTTATGTGAGCTTTAGATCATCAGGGTTCATCCCTAGATGTGTGGCTTTTGTGGGGTTAATATCCTCGTTCTTCTTGAATGACAGACTTATAAAGAAGTCTGAATTTTCCCATAGAGGATTAGGATAAGTAAACTATGCATGAGCTCTGGATAGTAGCTCAACAGTTTATCTTGAAGTCCAGTGTAACATGTCAGAACCTGTGTCAGTTCAAACACATTTTTTAAATTAGTGTACGAACTTATAAGGTTACGATACCTGAGACCTGTGGGTAATATCTGTAGATGTTTGGCTTTGCAGTAACCATCCATCCCAATAAGAATGTTTGGTCCTAGTAATTCACTTCCAAGTACTTTGGTCCATATTGTACACTGTGGAAAGAAGCGGATGCCAATTCTGCTTCTTGTACGTAACCCAATCTTGAATGTATTCCCATCAGTTGTAGTAAAATATTCATCATGTGAAGTCCATGCTTCTGCTGCTAGGATGTTAGGCTTCATGATCGTACAATTGGAACCAGTATCTATAAACCCAATAGCTTTAATGGGCTTATCATATTTATCCTGTTGAAAGATATGGATCTGGACATATGGTTTTTTGACTGATGTACGATCTAACTTTATACATGTTTGCTACATCATACAGAGAGAATCAGTATCTGATGAGGTAGATGAGCTCAATGATTCTTCTTATGATGTAGACACAGTAACAGCAAACTGTGTTTCACTGTCCCCACTCAATTGTTCTTCGAGCACTTCCTCAATGGCATTCGAAGGATGTATAGGCAAAAGTTTCTCAAGTTTCCCCAATAACTTGGCATCTTTCTTGGTTGCCTTAGGACAGTCGTTAATTAAATGCTCAGTACTTCCACAGACAAAACATCGAAGCTTTCCGTTGCGTCGATGTGAAGACTTCTTGAAGAACCTCATACGTCTATACATGTTGCTCCTGTTCTTCAATTTAGAATTTTGCTTCCAAGGCTTCTTGCCTTCCTTTCTATGGAACTTCTTCCTATGTCTCCTTTCATAGTAGACTTGAGATTGATGAGCTTTCCTATTGCTATGACGTTTACAAGTCTTTTCATCTTTGCACTTAATCTAAAGATAAAGTTTCTTACAAGCTTGTTTCAGAACTGGACCTCCTTTGAGGATATTCTTGAATGAAGTATGTTGGTCACATAATTTGTCAAGAGAAGCTATAGCAAGCTGATAGATCTCACCAAGAGAAATTGTTGACATATCTCTTTGAAGAGAAGCTATGGCCCTTTGTAGTTCTGGAAAGGATGAGATAAAAGTATAACGAAGATTAATATCATTCCATACATTTAGAAGATAATACCTTTCCATCATGCATTTGCAATGATTTTGAAGATCACACTTATCAAGAGAACAACATTTCATCTTGAAATATTCTTGACAAATTTGCTTGTCAATCAACTGGAAGTCACCAATAAATTCCTTATGAATTATGCCAAGTAGTGCTCCAGCTGTAGTAACTTAGATATACTGAAGACGTTGATACTCACTTATACTTTGCCACCATTCACGCAAAGTACTAATAAACTTGGGTGTAAATTCAGACAAAATATCCTGTAATGGATGATTAGGTCTGGTCATTTGTAAATCAATCCATGCATCGAACTCATAAAGTCTATCTCGCCATTTCTTTGGAGGTAGATCATCAAAAGTAAACCAAGGTCCTGAAGTAGGCTTGGTTGAATAAGACTGTGCTGCTGCCGTAGCTGGTGTTTCCTGAGGTGCAGACTCTGGTTTGAAAGGTTCAGTACCAGTTGATTCAGTTTCACTAATTTCAGGTTCAACTTCATTATATTGAGGCATAGTCATCAAAGCTTTAGATCATTTTGACAGATCAGCAAGTTGTGCTGAGTCATGTGTCTCTACTGATTCCTCAGTCAATGGTGAATAACTTGGTTCTTGTGATGAATTTGATGAGTGTTGTCCTTCTGAAGCGATGAGTGACTGCTCATCTGAACAACTAGATGGTGTTGCAGAGATTTCAAATGTATTGCTTTCTGTATTAGTTTTCTCTGATTAAGAACTGGAAATATCTGCAAGAGGCTCTGAACTCAGAGGCTTTTGGGTCAGAGTAGCTATGTACTCTGTCTGCTTAGCTTTATCCTTCCCAAGAGAAGTAGTGGAAGGCTATACTGGTGCTGGTGGTGGAGATTCTGGAGGAGTTCGAATCCTTAAAGGCTTTCTCTACTGTTCTTCTGGTTCAAAAGGTGTATAAGAACACGATGCTTCTGGAACCTTTGAAGAATGATCAGAAACTCTATGCTTATGCACACGATCAGATGATTGCTTTGACTTTGATCATCGAGGTTTCTCCTGAGTTATATGAGGATGAACATACTGTCTAATCAAAGGATAATTAAACTTGAATACCTTTGTGTAGTCAGCTTTTTTTGGATACCGTTGATACATCGGTGATAGATATAATGGCTGAAGCGTTGAGAACTCTGAAGATGATGAGTTATATATCTGCTGAGATTGTGAAGCATGCATGTCTGCTTCCATTTGTTGTACAGTCCTTTGTATCTCTTGTATCTTTTTCATTTTCAAGTTAAAATCTAGCCCAATGTATCGGGTTGCGATGGATTGTTTGAGTTTAGCATCAAGTTGCTGAATCTGGGCTTTGTAAGACCTATACATCTTTTGTATCTATTCCGCAACAGAATTGACTTGCTTATGAGTAGCAATGTTTTGCTGTCTGATTCCATCCAGCTTGGAATCTATTCTTCTAAGAACTTTGTTCTGTGCTACTGTATTTGATGTTTGCCAGTTAAGTACTTCATCACTAGGATTTGACAATGGTGTACCTTATGATGTAATTCTTGACGCTCTGATATAAGGGTTGAACTGTGATTCATCAGTACTCCTTGATAATTGAGGAAAGTTATCCTCATCTAGTAATACCATTATACACGACATAGGAGTAGGAGTTGTAACAGGAATTGCTGGCTTAACTGTATTCCACATAGATATGCACAATTCACCAGTAGATCTCCAAGGATCTGACTTCTGATATGTAGACGACCGGAGCATCTTTTATAAAGAATTTGGTCTGGATTTTTCTGTGGTTAGACCATTATGATCATCTGGATCTGTATCATCGCTAAGAGGATGATAGTCACGAGAAGGCAAGCACCGAGATTTGTGCTTGGATTTCTTCTTCCTTCTCCGTTG